>CM051692.1:15858143-16120643 GCA_028022725.1 Lycodopsis pacificus | reverse complement strand
TTTGTGTATGTGTGAGAGAGGGAGAGAGATCTCATTAAGTAAAGGTCACACCACGTCCTGTGGTAGAGAATGATCGGGCATTAGCAAACTTCTCACTGGTCACATGCACTTAAACTCTTTGTTGTGTGTGTGTGTGTGTCAGAGCTCGTATCTTGTTATGTGTATTTGTGAATCTCTACCCTGATATGCTATTTATACTTGTGTGCATGTCTTTTCTCTTAGTTTTGTTGTTTTTTCCTCATCTTTATGTAGGTTTCTATATACAGCACATGTAACTGTGTCTGTGAATGTCGACATTGTTGATGGTTGTGGCTCTCAGTTTTCCAACCAGTCTCCTACAACATCACGTTCCCATACAATGATTCTGCTTTCTCAATTAAGTTTCATGGGAACTTCGACTATAAGGGATTTATTTGTCATTGTTGTACTGATACTTTTATTTAAGTAAAGGATCTGAATACTGCCACTTGAGAAGTGCAACAAAAGTACAATCTGTTCAATCTGAAGATGTAAAATGTGTCCTCACAAAGACAGAGACACAAGAACACACACATTCCCGTACACCCAAGGTGCAGGACATTTAGGATTGAAACCATTTAAATGCTGATTGTGTCTGGAGACACACAGTGAACTGTGGACAATGCGGCACATTCATTCTGCGTTTCTTCTTCTTCATCTTCTCCGCTGGCATCCTGTATGCTCAGCTGAATTCCACAAGAGTCGAATAACAGGAACACACAAAGGCAAGGCAAGGCAAGGCAAGGCAAGTTTATTTGTATAGTTCACTTCAACAACAAGGTAATTCAAAGTGCTTCACATAAAACCATTAAAAGCATCAAAACATAAGTCAAAAGAAAAGGAGATTTAAAAACAATTAAGAACATTCATTAAAACACAGTGTAAGACAGTTTCATAGTAAAATGCAGAAATGCAGGAAATTGATTACCAGTATGGAAGACATTTAAAACATGACTCTCTGTGTTTCTGCCACATTAATTCAATTTTTGCCACCCATGTTCTTCTGGTGTGGACGTCGACGCTATCTTAGTACAATGCAATCGTCACTGCAAAGTTGAGGTTAAAAAAAACCTGTTAGACATTTCTTTTAGGACAAAACACTGAGAAAAACCTGTTTGAAATTCACGTATTACGTTTTACCTACGAATCTTATTCTATCAAGTAGAATTCACGTATAAAGGTAATTAACCACGCATCACAAACACACATTCCATCCAGAAGCAGTGGGCCCAGCGAAACAACCTGTAATCAGGCTTGTGTGTGTGTTGGCGGTGATGAATGCCACCTTAGAAACTCAATGCCGAACAATCAAGATTGACGCTGGCAGACTGTGTGCGTGTGTGTGTGAGTGTGTGTGTGTGTGTGTGTGTGTGTGTGCAGGTTTGTTTGTGCTATTTTTGTTGGAACGATCTAATCAAATGTAATCTTGCTGATTACATTAATCGTGAGATTTATAATCACCTCTTTTTATCTCTCTCCTTCCTTTAAAACTCTCCCCGGTCTCTGTTACTTGTTTACTCCTGTCTCTCCATCTGCATCGTTCACCATCTCCAGTCATGTCTTCCTTCTCATGCACGTTGAGTGGATACATGCTAAACTGCATGTTGTCTAAAAAGAAACAACAAGAAGTCAAGTTTGTCTTAGACATCAAGTGTGAATTGGAAAGCTGTCAAAAAAAAACATGTTAGTTTGACAAAGGTTACAATACTTCAAGATATTTTTAAGATTAAATGAAATAAATTAAAATAATATATACAAATACCCTTTGCTTCTTTCAATCCTTCATAGAGAAACCAGCAGCTGCTTTTAAAACATGTTGAGTTACTTCTCATTCAGGACTGTGGCATCAAGAAACTTTTCTTTTCCCTCTTTCTCCCCGTAGGACACAGAGGTGGTGAACACAGCCATTCTTACAGGTCGCCGTGTCGCTGTGCCCATCAAACTGGTCACGGTGGAAACCGACGGGCAGGTGAGGGAAGTGGACGACTCGGTCACCTGCACCTCGACAGACGTGGACGTGGTCAAGGTACGTGTTCAAAGTATACACGGAGAGATGTATAAGTATACGTAGGAATGTACACATTTCTAACCCACTCACACAACTGCAAGGTATCTCATTCATTCATGCATATATTCAGACACACACAGTGAACTCTATATTAGGTTGTATGTTATAAAACCGGACACATGCACAAACTAAGACGATCCATGTTGTGAGGACACATCGTTAATAACTGTACAGGGTTGTTGTTTTTAACTAGATGCATTACACAGGTCAATTTGAGATGATTAATATTGGTCTGCGTTGCAGTAAAGTAAACTAGTTGATTCTTTGCTTTGTGATTGAACATGTGCCAGAGTGAAAAATTGCTCAGGCAATTCACAGAATGTCTTAAGTCGTGGTCTGCCAGGCAAGTTAAATATGGATTAGGAAATCATTTCTCAAGAGTTTGACAAACACAACCGTTTAAACAACAGGGAGGAAATCACAGAAATGTGAGGAAGCAAACGTGGGGTTATTTTACACAGCGAGTGATCCATCTTAAATCATCGTTATATTCTAAAATCTTGAAGGATTTTTGTTGTTCTCTAATTCACTTGGTGCAACGGAGCAAAATGAGACACTTATCACAGTATGCAGGCTTTTTTCAATCTCACTTTGTGTTTACTGAAAGTCATATGAAAGTCTCAGAATTGCTGATATGTGGGCAACTTTTCATTTAATGACCATAAAAAGCAACATGGAGGGAACAAAGGTTATTTTTATTCGGTTCAGTGTGTTGGTGAAGTAATGCAGAGTTCTCAAATACCAGGAAAACAGATGTGGCCGTTAAAGAAACTCCAAAAACTGTAGTTTATTAGTTAAAGGACCAGTGGCGTAGGTGCCATACCTGAATTCGCAAGTCAGGTTTCTGCGTGATAAAGTTACACCCGCTGTACTTCACTGCTGCTGTGAGGATTTGCCTTGTTTTGCCTGCTCCTGCCAGATCCCAACATCTGCATCAAAAAATATGTATGACATTCAGCTGATTAAAAGTGCCCTGTGGCCGTTTTTGTGTAAACAAAGTTTCTGTTTACATCCAGTGTTACTGACCAAAACACATCGTGCATATCCTGAGGCCAGACAAACATTTTGAATGCATTGCCTTCGACATTTCTTTGAAAAGATACGCATCCATTTTCACTTGGCTGTCCTCTTCGCTTCCCTTCCTTTGCATTGCTGTGTTTCATGGCAAGCTGTACCTGTATGTGGCATGCGTGCACATCCTCATGCGGATGCATGAGAACAAAACAAAAATACACCCTCGTAGAAATATTGCTCCAAAGTGTTATAATGGTCAAAGACTCCTGAGGCTCCTGTTAACGTTCTGAAAGTGGAAGGTTCATATCTCATCCCTAGTTCCAGCTCAATCTGCTGGTTACTTTCATACAATGTTGTGCAACCAGAAACAGGCAGTTGTGAAATAACCACATAGCCTTCTGTGCTCTTCTGTATATCAACATTGTTAAAACTTTATTTAGTTTATAAGGTAAAAATAATACGTTTTCATTGATAACATTTTCTTTAATGAAATCAAGGTTAAATGTGCTGTGCGCATGAAAACCATGTCATCTCTATCCTGCTTTTCTTTTTGTCTCCGTAATCATTCCTTACTGTTGGCTTAATCCCCTCCACAAGGAGGTCAGAGGTCAGCGTCGGCTAGAGCAGCCGGCATGGACCTGGCAGTGATCCAGTGTCTCTCTGAAGGGCGGGACAGGGTTTGAGTTTGAACCTGGTGAAAGGACAATCGTTAGTGCCGAGCCACTCTGCCACATGAACTCAACAGAAACACTGTGCTATTAATAAAACAGAAATACCTTCAAAAATATATACCTTTACATAAACAAGCTGATACTATGGATTGGAGATTGATTCTTCTTGTGCTATTTCTCCTCTGTGCCCTGAGGGCCTGAAGTGAAACGCACTCTTGCAGTGACAGCTTCAATATGAGGCCAATTTCCTGGTACAAGCCGACAGGAGTGGTGCTGTTTAAGTACGATCAATAACAACACAGCGAAAATGGAGGGAACTCATTCAGATGGATGTAATGTTAGCTCTCTGCGTATGTAAGTGTGTGTGTGTGTGTGTGTGTGTGTGTGTGTGCGTGTGGGGTCGGGTTTGGGAAAGAGTTGCTGACTTGTGTGTGGGGGGGAGATCTTTATAGACAAACATACAAACACCGGAAAAAACACACACACACCACATGTTTAATAGTTACATGTAGATAATTTACATCAACTGTAGCCAATCTTTTTTTTTGCTTCATAATTGTTTTTATTTAAAACAATGAGCAGCCTAAAGCTGCATTTGGAGAAACCACAAAGCAAAGTGTTGCCTCGATAAATCCACCTGCATTTGACAGCTGGAATATTTTTGACTCTGTTTTTGGGTTACCGAGTCCGACTGATATCAACACTTACCAGGATCTCCAGCTGTGTATGCTACTTTACTTCAGACTCTCTCCCTGTGCACTTCACAAAGTAAACCCACACATGTTCAGCCCATGCGTCTTTGCCTCATTTCTCTCCTCCTTCATCCAAACCTTGCCTTTCCATACATTTTGTATACAGTCTAGGCAGCTTTATATGTATTTAACCAGTACTTCTTCATTTCCCCTGCAAACCAGGCAATTCATGTGCAAGGGTAGAAGCATACATTATAACAATTCCTAGGAATTGTATACCCTGCTGAAGTGTCAGCATCCACCCTGCTGTATACCATTAAAGCTTGGATCCCTGAATTACATATCCCAAATCTAATTACTTATTTTATTATTGATATATAGACGTGCTGGAGCATTTCCTTCGCTTGCATGCAGCTCTCAACATGGCAGCGGCTGAGCCGATGGTTCAGGGAGGAGGGGGAACCGAAGGGTAGGTGCTATGTGCTTCCAGGACGACACCGTCAGTGGGTCAGCTGAATCTGGCAGTCGTGAGCTAGCCATTGGAGCACACTCACATGCATTAACATGTACTAAAAGGCGATGCTATGCGAAGCATTGGTGCAACACGGCACATAGGAGACGCTGTAAAGCAACCTTAAGCCATCCTATGTGCTGATTGTGTTTGTTTGTGTGGAAATAAGAGGGCGTGCATGATGATTGAGTGTTCGCAAACAGTTGTTTGTTGACATCTGATCCGATAGATATTTCCTCTCTTGTATTCCAATACGCACACACAAACACACACACACACACACACACTGACAAACTCAGAGAAGCTTCAACACAGCCAGCTTTTTGACAATGGGACCCATGGGGTACAGGTAGCCGTAGCTGTCAGTGAGTCACTATGACAGCTGTAAAGTGTTTACACTTTACAACCCCCCCCCCCCCACACACACACACACACACACACATGCACACACACACACACACACACACACACACACACACACACACACACACACACACACACACACACACACCTCTTTAGCCTAATCCTGAGTGGACAGCACAGAGCAGGTGGATTTTAACACCTTTCATGATGATAATTATCATTTAAAAAACGCACAACAAAATTTAACAGACCGCTTCAGAACACTGGACACAGATTAAGGAGTTAATTGCATTGAGTAAATTCTAAACGTTTTTTTTAACAACCGTCACAACCACTGTCGAGGGGCTGATCGCTGGAGCGTTCCAGGCCACTCCGTATTTGACTCCTCCTCATTACTTTTTGTCGCAGAGTTTAGAGTTTTATGAGCAAAGTTATAAAACGTAAAAAGCCCACCTGCCTACTCAATTCAGATTGTTACACATCTGTACTGTATAGATTTCTTTTATGGCCACATTTCTTTTTTTTTATTTGAAATCGGTCAGAGCAAGAAAGATTAGGCCTACATCAACTGTGAATACAAGTTCATTTCAGCAATAGGACAACAGGTATCTGTAGGTATCTTACAGGCTTGCAGGCGATACAGCTTTTGGCGTATGGATGAGGAAAATCCCATACTTTACTTTAAGACCAGACTGCGAGCGTGTTTAGTTGTATTACACAGGATGGCCAGCCCTGACAGTCTCCTTTTTCATGGTGCTTTTCAGATATGTTTTAATTAGTCTAGTTTCAGTTTTGAGAAGGATTGTCAGCGCTTAATGTGATGGAGAGACACTGAAGCTTGAGAGGGCTGTGGGGCGCACACCTGGCACCGCTCTCTCAGCTGACGATGAAGCTGCAATGCGCACTCTGGCGAGAAAAGCCTTCCGTGCCATTTGTTGCTCTTCTTTCAGTGAAGACGTACTCTCCACTTCTGATATAACTGATGCTTTGCAGCATATGTAACCTCTTCTGGAGCTGCCATTTTATTTAGAAAACTAGTTGCCTCTCTGTCTTGTCTTGCAAAGAGCTACGCCACGTAGCAGCCAGTAGCTCCTCACAGGCCGCTGATTGTGCCGTGCTCTATCTAACCGGAGACATTTGGATGGATTTTTGTCTGCTTTATGCTTCTGTGATTCTCACATGATCACATGATCACAGAATCCACCTGCCGTGCAAGGTAACTTATCTCCAGACCTCTGTCTGGTTTCAACGTTAGTTCATCTCAACTTTACTATAACACACGTAATAGTTGATCAAAAGTGTTTTACAGCACAGAGAGAAAAGCAGAACAACAGAAAATAGACATTACATTTGAAAAAAAATGTAAAGCACGAGGTGTAATACACAGAGAAACAACTAGAGACCATCTAACAATCTGTCCACAGACAGCAAGAAATATACACACCTGGTAAAGTACTCATAACCGCACCATGATTACTTACACACAGACTCAGAAGGTGAAAACAATGCCAGCGTTCTTGTCACAGCTGGAAACAAACATCACCAAGTCCTCCGACTCAGATAAAGTATCTGTCCATTAAACACAGCAGTCGTTGAAATGCAAGCCTCGTATCCACAGAGCAACACATTCTGAATGGAATGGCCTTCTGTAGTAGCTTTTATAATTCCTTATAGATCCGGGGCACTGCAATAATAAAAAGCATTAAGCCAGCAGAGAGGATGAATGGCTGAATCACGGAATGACTGCAGTTTCCTCCACATGTGTTTCAACTGTCGCATTCCACTTTGGCTTCACTCCGAAACGTGTGCGAAGAACAAACTCCAGAAAGAAAAACGATCTTTCTCTGGAGCAAGTTACAAGCAATAGTCTGAGGACGATTAGAGTTCTCGTTTGGTTCCACATCACATTCCATTCACCAACCTTTTGTTTAATTACTCATGCTGGATGGATGGATGATTGCAGGGGGAATTGCACAGTGCTTCTGCCTTCCCTGCTAATGAACATATGAATAAAACGACTGGCTGAGCCTGTCGCTGGCTGTGGGGCACTGCTGTAGATTTCAGGGATGCAGCTTGTGTTTTTTAGTTTAGCCCATTTATCGCTGACAACAACATAAGCAGCAGTGATGTACTACGCAGATAATAACTTCCCCCTCGTCTACAGCCCTCCCTCGCTCTTCTCTGTCAGTGTAAACTATCTTGTTATGCTGTCATTTGTGATGTGTGTATGTGCCGCTGTTGTTGACAAAGCAGTACGTGTAGGTCAGCGGTGTGTCAAAGCTAGTAGGGGACGGATAGGGGACAAGCACACGCATACACACAAATTAGGACCATTATCCTGACCTCACGCAATCCTTCCTCTGACAAAGCAAGGAGGTGAGAGGACGAGGGATGTGATGAGCAGCGCTGACAAGGTGACGAACAGATCGATGAGGAGAGGAGATAGGATGAGAGGCCTGGGAAGTGAAACGATACAAGATTTTGGATGAATGGCAGCAATGTAAACGATGAGAGAGAAGAAGGGAAGGGAAGGTAGAAAGAGAGAGAGAGATCAATTCAAAGAGATTTTGAGAGGAGAGTTGCTGAAGCAAACACAAGACAATATCCCAGAGGCTTAACACCTAAATCCCTGAACAGGAACAATTGACCGTTGGCTAAACGAGGGTTAGCCGGTTAGCTAATCCGGCTCACTCCTGCTCGACTTGGGGAAGTTTGCACTCCAGGAACTTAAGCCAATGTTTTCTAAGATAGGGTCACGTTTGCCAAACACATCGATTAGTCCTCCATTTTAAAGGCCTTTTCTGTTGTAACTGTAAAAGTGACAAAAAATGGGCAGCTTACACAGCCTTGCAATCAAGCCAGGTGAGCTGAATCCCTCTGATGAGCTGACTCCGCCCCCTGTGGCTCCTGGAGGGAGGGGCCTGCTCAGAGAGGGCTGTCAAAAACACACACTTGAACACACTTGAGACACACACACACACTCGTGTAATATTTGTGCCGTACTGTAACTACGTAAATCCTAAAACCAATACTTGTGTCCTATTTCTCCTCTATGTTGGACATACACACGCTTTCTATAACACACTTCTTCTTCTCACACACACACACACACACACACACACAAACACACACACACACACACACAGAGATCATCCCACAGAGACACACAGGGGATTCAAGCGGTAATTGGTTAGTGTGGAGATTCCTTTAGTGATGTCGTCAGTAATTGAATTTGACAAAGAGGAAGACAAGAACACTCGGAAGTGATGGAGGAGGGTGTGTGTGTGTGTGTGTGTGTGTGTGTGTGTGTGTGTGTGTGTGTGTGTGTGTGTCTGAGTGTGTGTGTGAGGGAGATTTAGGGTGTGTCTTTCTGCATGTGTTAGGACAGATACAAAGCAGATTAAGAATTGATCTGTGTGCCATTTAATGAACCAGTCGCGGCGTTTGACACGCGTCTACGTGACCCCACGTGCATGCACACATGCACACATGCACACGTGCGTTTGTACTCATAGTGTCTTTGTCAGAAGACATTTGAAGAGAAATGCAAAAAAAAGTATCCCTCACATTTGAAAGAGAAGTGACGGATACTTGACATTCACATTTACATTCCCTGTCCTAGTTAATAACACTCTCAGATAGGGATGCTCCAGTAATTCGATGTAAAATGTATGAACACACTAACGGTTGCAGTTCTCAAACTTGCAACCGTTTACTTCCAACTCGCTCGTCCTTCCGCTCAGTGGGTTAGAGTTTGGGGCCTCAGTTGGTTTAAAGTTTGGGAATGAATGAAGTGTAGCAGTTTTTGTAAATATGTGGGACTGTGTTTAAAGGAAGTGCTTCATCATAGTTTGAGTTAAGCAGACCATCAATCAATTGGCTGCAGGTTTCTGAATGTCATGAAGCTATTCTTGTCGATGGAGGTGGTAGAGCACATCACATTTAAAAGACAGAGAGGGACACGTTCTTTTAAAGGAGAGCCTACATGTTGCCGCTTCACCTGAATATAAAAGAGGGGAAGACGTGAGGTGTGGAGGAGGTGAGGCTGCAAGGCAGGTGAGAGGAAAAAGAGAAGCGCGAATCCTGATGGCCACCAGGGGGCAGAGCTGCTTTTGGGTTGCGATTAGTGTGACAAACTTGACAAAAAGAAACATGTTAATGAACTTTCCATTAATCCAGGTGCCGAGTAAGTGTGTTAGACTTTGTGTGGGCTTTATATAAATAACACCAAAAGCTGCTTCAGGGAGAGATGAAATAATGAAAGGAACGTAAGCCTTTATGTTTTGTCTTTTAATTAGTCAGCAACTCACCTATCTCTCATTTTCCAAATGTCTTTAATGTACCACAGAAAATAGGTGGTGATCCGACATTAGACTAACTACTCTATCTATCTGTCTCATCTAGTTAGTTAGCGTTTTGCTTATAAAATGGGACTATATAGAATGTAATTGTGACACCAATGTAATGTGACCTACATCATAGCACCACACTTGCACCACAGTTATTGGAGTACAGAGCGAAAGGGGGCGGGACTTACGAAGGGTCAATGTGTTCGGTGAGGCTAGGTTCAGGTAAACCTCCTGGTAACTCGTATGAGTCAATATCATCAAGTGACAAAGATGTGTGTTTGCGTCAGTGTGAGAGTGAAGCATGAAGGGCTGATACTGTCACTATGTGGGGTCATTGGGGGAGAAAATTACTTGTACAAACTGAGACGGGAAGTAAATGTTTCTTTAATATGACATGCTGCACAAACTGCTGAGTTAGGAAAAAGGAAACCTTTTCAGAAAACATATCAGGTTATCCTCAGTGCTGATAAGGCTCCCTTTTTCTCCTTTTGCAGGCTTATTTGAACTATGTGCACTTAAAGCAATTATTAGTGTCGTAGTCATCACAGAGGGAATATCAAATTTTGTTAGAGAATTGAAAAGAAAATCAAATAAGCTGGTTTTTGTGACACCAAATCCATCTTCTCCCTCTGGGCTTAACAATACTTCTATTACTGCCATTTGTTCTGAGTTCATTTCCTGTTGCTGCCAAGTGTTGCTTGCACTATGACACACTATTCATAACGTCAAGATGAGTTGACATCAAGCTTCGGCAGCAAGTGGAACTGATCAAAATGAATAAATCGAATATAACTCAGGGAAATTAAATTGTTGGATGTTGCTGCAATACATTCATGGTTCAAGGATCACGTATTGTCATTCTGCTGCACAGGGTTGCACAATGAACTGCATTGCTAGTGTGCCTCTATCCCTTTGCTTCAGCCTTTTTGTGTCACATTTGCCAGAATTGACTATAAACATTATATATAGGTTACAGAGTGTTGTCTGAGAGTATGTATGATGTTCTTTCCTCTTGCAGTGAATTTAAATTCCGGCTATTATGTATCCCATTGAGTACTTACTCTTGGTCAATGTGAGAGTTGTCACTGTGTACATGCATCAAAGTCACAAGGACAATTTCATGTCCATGTATTGCTCTTGGCAAATAAATTGATTCCTCGTGCTTTGCTTTAAAGATTTGGAGCTGCTGCCCGGCTCTTCATTAAAACAGATAACATAACTTAAAAAAGCAATCATATCTTGAGTGTTTAAACTCCTTGCTTGGTGTATATGTATATATTATGTATGTTTGTACAGTTAGTTTTGAAGTGCACACTTGTCCAATAAGAAAGCATCCTCTTTTGGCAAAAAAAAATGTATTTTTTAAGAAGTCCATGTATTCACGATCTTTTAATCTGATGAATGGATATGAATAACGGATAATTACAGTCACAGTGGGATATTTATTTTCAGTTTCAAGCTGGAACGCAGTAGTCCTGTGTACATCTCTGGGTGCACAGGACTAGTGTTGCTCATCCCACCAACACTGGGATGAGCAAAACAAAACAATGTGCCTGTTATGTTCATTCTGTACACATGACCTCTATTGCACTTCTGTACATCCTGGGAGAGGGATCCCTCCTCTGTTGACCTCCCTCAGGTTTCTTCCCTTTTTTTTCTCCCTGGGGGAGTTTTTCCTGTACCGATGCGAGGGTCCCGGGACAGAGGATGTCGTATGTGTACAGATTGTTAAGCCCTCCGGGGCAAATTTGTGATTTGTGCTTCGGGGCTCTACAAAATAAATTCTATTGAATTGAATTGAACTGAATTGTAACCACGGCATTGCAAGTTAATTTGGATAAAAGTGCCAACTAAGTCGCGCATTTAAAATATTTCTTAAAAATCAACCGAGGGAATCAAGTTTGCCATCATTTAACCTGTAAAACTTATCAGCAGCCTGTTGCAACCAACTACTGATTTCTGCAAGACACCGCACACATAATGCAAATCACCAATGAAGTTGAGGGTATGACGTTCACTTTAATGGCTGGATTGATGAGGAGAGAATGAATTTTGTGAGGGAATAAGTAACAAAAACAGGACGAGGAAGAGGAGAGAACCTGTCAGAGGACTCTGTCCAGGTGCCTTGGGTCATTTGAGAGCCTCGAAAAGAAATGAAAGGTAAAGTGGATTAAAGGCAGAGGACACACACACACACACACACACACGTCTAAACTCACACACATTTTCCATTTAGCAGTAACAGGCTTAGGAAATAGCCAGCGATTTAAAGCGGACAACATCAGACCAGACCATTAGCAACACCCAAAGACGTATATCTGTGGCAGCTGCGACCTCCAGTGATCCAGTTCTTACCGCACAGAAAGATGTGTTTTTGTTAAATCAGCAAAACCCTGAAAGATCCGCAGTGCATCCCCATAACATTTTCAACAGATTGCTTGGTGACAAAAACATTCAGGAAGTGGAATGAAAAAAGACTTCCCGCTGGGCTTTCTTTGAAAAAAGAAATGATATGGTTCAGTGTCACGAGAGTAAACAGTAAGACAGAAATCTCTTGCATCAGAACTGATCTTATATTGGAATTCCTATTGAATTATTTAGAACTCAGAGGTTTATCTGCATATGTTGTTAAATTAGATACTTTCAATTTTGTCTTCATATTGTTTTTTGTAGATCCAACTGCCGGGCCGCGAGTTTTTGTGTCAGACGTTGTATTACACAAATATTACAAAAATTATACAAACGTCCTGCATTGTCTGTGCCGCCAACTCTGTAACCTTTAATAGTCCTCATGTTAGGTCAGGGGCATTGTTGGCACATTGCTGTCCTGAAGCAGCAGAAAGAAAGCTGGTCTAAAGTCAATGGCACTGTGGAAAGGACACATTATTACGACTGACCACGCCAGGAATTAACTTGCACCGTGCACTTTAAACCTAGTGAGTGCTGGTGAAGAGAGCTCAATAAGTTATGTGTGGTTACAGGTGTTGATAGAGGCAAAGTGGGAGAGACACTGAGTGAATAAAAGAGAGGAAGTGAGAGAGGAGAGGTGAGAAAGAGAGTGAAATACTAAGGGATGTGTGTGTGTGTGTGTGTGTGTGTGTGTGTGTGTGTGTGTGTGTGTGTGTGTGTGTGTGTGTGTGTGTGTGTGTGTGTGTGCGCACGCGCTTGCAGCAAAGGGTGAATTATGGCTGAGGTGTTATGCTGTGCCCCGTGTCACACTCGCCCTCTCACCTCCATAAAATATATTGGCCTCAATCAATAACTAATTAGCTGCTAATTACTATGCTGAAATACACTGCAGCAATCACATAAACATGCAAACATCCATGTATTGATAACGTAAGTAGGTTGGTGTTATGTGTTACACCTCCAAATGCTTTTTCAACACAAACACGCTGATATAATTCAGGGCTATCACTTGACGGAGGTGAACTGGTCAAGGAGACCGTTTGACGACCAATACTCTCAAAATGTAACTCCGATGAGATCTTAACGGAAACCCTTTAGACCTACATACAGACCGTGCATTTCCTGTGTTAGCCGCTGCTCTGTCTGCACAAGGAAACATATTATGTACAGGATAAAAGCTCCCAGGCAGCATGAAAGCCAGAGTCAATTCTACACATATTGGACATGTAACATGCAGCCTCACTCTCACTGTTGGACGCTTTGTCCCTTTTTGCTGTAGAGTCTATTGTCTTGTTCGTTCTCGTTCCTCCTCTAAACATTTAGCTGAGGGGAAGGCACTCAGTCACATCAGGATACTTAAGTAGAAAACCAGTTATGTTTATCCTTCAGATTCACCATATGTTTACTTGAACCACTGCAGAATAATTCATTCCCAATCACTTGAACAGAAACGGTGAAAAATTTTTTTTGTTTATTTACTTTTTATGCAAAGATTATTTATTAATAAAAAGCTAAATTGTATTTGAATGGTGTTTCACTCTGGCCAGCAGGGGGGCTACGTCCACCTCCTTCCTGCCCTCATGCACCCCGGTGGCCTCCCTTTCTCTCTCAGTCTCTCTCTCACCCTGACATTTTGGCAGCTGTTGCCATGCCTCCATTTTGCATTCCCTATGGGAGCCATGTTGTTTCCTGGCAGTGCATTAGCGCCCCATCACTGGCACACGACGACAGTTCAGACACTACAGACAGGACTGCTGCTAGTTGTGTGTGTGTGTGTGTGTGTGTGTGTGTGTGTGTGTGTGTGTGTACACATCGGTCTGTCCTGCCCTGTGCTTGACCTGTCTTTGTAATGATGCAGTGTTCAGAGAAGTAAGCTCAGTTTGATCTGAGTTTGCAACTTTGTGAGTGAACGAATAGGTTTGTGTGTGCGTGTCTTTGAGATTAGTGCCAAAGAATGACCTAAAGTATTTAACAGTCCTTTACTTTGAAGACTGCAACTGAAAATGAGAGAAAGATTTGTGAGTTCAAATTCCTTCTGGTCCCGGTTAAAGTCTCGCTGAACTCCAGCAGAAGCCGCCCTGTACCAAACTCCTTTAAACTCCTTTTAGCCTCTGGATATTGTCCAAGGCCAATACTTTGACATGAAGATACACTCTCGCTAAGCCCCGCCCCTGCT
Organism: Lycodopsis pacificus; assembly: GCA_028022725.1. Taxonomy (NCBI): domain Eukaryota; kingdom Metazoa; phylum Chordata; class Actinopteri; order Perciformes; family Zoarcidae; genus Lycodopsis; species Lycodopsis pacificus. The sequence continues at coordinate 16,106,372 of CM051692.1, read as the reverse complement.
GCTACTCTGCCAAACTGTCAGAGCTGCCATGGAGCCCACACTGCCATGAACTGCACTCCCTGAATAAATATTACCTAATTTTTGGAAACATTAAATGGTGATTCGAGAGAAAAGCAGACAGAAGGATGTGCAAGTGATTTAGCACCGAATACAGGTTCATAAGATAAAGACACAAGCTAAAGCCTACAGATCACAGTATAAGAATGTTTACAGATGTTCCCAACTCTTTAACAGGAGGCTAAACTGTCAACACAAAACAAAACAGAAAACAGAAGCTCTACAGCCTGTGAAATTGGCAGTAAAGTTCATACAACCAGACACAGAGTCTGTCAAGCCTGTCAGGTCCTTTCACACTGTGGTCAGGTTGCAGACCTCTGAGAGAGCCAAACCATATTTACTCTTTGTCTATCTATTCGCTGCTATCGAAGTTAAACTGACCCTAACATTAGCAGATTGGTGGCTATAGAATACAGAGGCAGTGGAGCACCATATCTTATTCAAAGCCTATCTGTAAAAAAAATAAAAGTTCGATATATTTCCACATATATTAAATCACTTGGGGTCAAATTGAGTAAAATACCCGCAGGGCGTAGCTGCTTTTAGAGCTGTGTGAAGCATTCGTGACACTTTACATTTACTGCAGCAGCACTGGATATATTTTCCAACTGAATAAATACAAAAAGGAAAAATATTAATTGGAATTAATTTAGAAATCTAGGTATGCTATTATTTCGAAAAAGGGACTGTTATCTAATTACCCCCAGTTTGGTTACTTTTACACATGTATTCTGATCTTGTATTTTTCCATACACTGCTCCCGTGTGTGTGTGTGTGTGTGTGTGTGTGTGTGTGTGTGTGTGTGTGTGTGTGTGTGTGTGTCTACGCTGTATATAATCTTCTTTTCCACCAACTAAGTGAAACATAAGCACTTGTCTCCCAGTGGCCCGCATGGTTGTGCTCACACACACACACACACACACACACACACACACACACAAAGCGACAAAGGAGATGTGCAAAGTTTAACTCAACCTGACAAAATAAAAGAAAGAGAAAGTGATGAAAAACAATGTATATAAATGTAGTAAATACAGCTAAAGGGAGGAATATGTCTAAAGAAAAAGACAGATAGTTTATATGCTGGAGGAAAAAGGAGACATCATGAAACACAAATCTGATATTTATTTCCAGAACGTATACGCGTATAATTGTTCATCAATAGAACATCAACAAACTTGTTTAGACTCCAGAATAGACAGAGACTATTGCCCCGTTCAGTAGAACATCGGTCCATTGGCACGTTGCTGTCCACGTATCCAGTCCGGTTTGAGGTCTCGGGAAAAGCAGATCAGCCCTGATGTCCTTGTTTCCCCAGCCACGTCCTCCAGCACCTCCTGGGGGATCGCGCTGGTTGGGATGTAAAATCTCTCCAGTGTGTTGTGGGTCTGCCCCCGGCGTCTCCTCCCAGTCGGACGTGCCCAGAATAGCGCCACGGCATCCAGGAGGCATCCTGATCAGATGCCTGCACAGTTTGATGCTGTTTTCTAGTTCCTAAATTGCCTCCGTCTCCAGTCATTTCTTTCTCTGCCCTTCTTTGTCATGTTTACCACGTCTCCTTTTTCCCCACTAAGCCTATTTAAAAAGTTGAGAAGGGAAAACACAGAGGAGGACTGAAACAGAAAGAGCGAGACAGAGAGAGACTGCTGAAATCAACTGCAGTATTGCTGCATTTCCTCTCTGCTGTGTTCTCTTGTTAGCAGCCAGCGGTCGGGCTCCACTGCAGGGCTGTTACTCTGACGCTAGAAAGGCCGGGCTGTTGAACCGCTTTTACCGAGGTCGAGCGTCTGGCCTATCCAGCGTTACACAAGTAATGTTCACACACACACACAATGTTTATAGAGTGAACCGAAGGCAGGTTTCATCTTTGTCTAAATGACTGTTTGGTGGCCAACAAAGTGCAGTCTCAACATTTCCGCTACACAGATTATAAAAGCCGTCGGTTTCATGCACGCTGTTTGGCACCGTGTGTTTTCTTCCCAGCCAAACTGGATTCACCGCAGTCAGCAACAAGACAGGTTTCATAATCAATACGAACATTCTAAGACAATGGAACATATTTTGTATTGCACGGATAGCCTTTTTATGCAGAAGTAACAGTAGAAGTGGTGATCACACTGTACAAAGGCTGAGGGTATGACATGGTTACTTGTTATGTGAAAAATACTACTTAAGCCAAATATTGTAATTTGTCGAAAGCTGTAAAATCAGAAAAGTAAAGAAAAGTACAGACCAAGGAGTAATCGTTGAAATCATACTAACCTACCTAATTCAACTCCTTTTTACAACTTCAAGATAGAAAATGCGTTCGCTCTAATGCAGGAGGGAAGAAGGAATACACGACGTGTGCGGTGACTGTTGTATCCTATATTTAAATATGATTTTAATAGGGTGTCAGGAAGAAGCAAAAGAAAGACCAGCTCTTACAGCAAATACGGACACTTACTAAAGCACCACACACACATACACGCCTCGGCCACAATAGGGCCATACAGGCAGACATATTGGGGCCAGTGTTGACTTATATCCCTATGCTAATAAGCATGCTAATTTGCACTACTGTCCAACACACACACACACACGCAAATATGAACCCACACCGAGAAAAGCCTCCTGCCTCTTCCTAAAGCCCTGTAGACCTCCGCACCAAAGACAAGTTACAAAGTCTTTGAAGTAAAGATTTTACAAACTACTTTCCATCGTCTTATTGGAGAGCGACAGTAAAGAAGAGAGAAGAGAGTTTAGTGTAGCAAAGAATAAGGGCAGGTAGGATGTGATCATCCTCGCTGTGAAATTGAACTTGGTCGAGGCTGCTAATTAGTTATTTATTGTAATTGCACTAATATTACACAGAAACAATGCCACTGATACATTTCATATGATTTCTGTTGTGTTACGTTGCTATTGACCTGCAGATACAGTTACCGGGACATGGAACTGATATAATCCCCACATGCAGCACAGCGTCAGCCGTAACAGATCAGAGGACAGATGTGGTAATGAAAACCGGCTGCGGGATGAACAACAAGGCGTGAATAGATTTGTTTTATAGTCAAAGACCAGAAAAACACAAAAGATATTTAAAAAGTTTTCTTTATTACTGCAGTGGTTTAACTGGAAGCCAAACATTACACCTCATACATCCATTTATTTTCTTTCTCCCGTCTCTGTAGGAATGTTTCCAACCAATAGTATAATTAATTACAAACAGAATGTTCAAATGCCAGTTAAATCTGTTGCTATTAGCTTATGTTGAATGCTTTCATGAAATATAATGATTGGATAACGAGCAAGTCATTGTTCTGCAGTCTCAGCAAATGGTGAAACAATTATGGTTAACGGTTACTATAAAGTACCCAAACAACCATTATTACAGCAACCTTGGCAGGGCTAACAAGTTGTAGTTAACAGATACTTAATGATGGATAAAGTAACATTTTGCAAAAAATAAAAAATATATCCCACCCATCAAAAGGAGAGGCTGTCATGGATCTTACGTCAGCTCATATCTCTTTCATACCTCCTTCTCTCTGTCTTTGTCTTTTCTTTTATATATCTTCTTATCTTTCTCTCTCCTCCTGTATCTTTTAGGTTTTTTGCCGTGTCACCTTCTGGCTGTTTTTTCTCGTTAACTTTTCATAACTCCTGCCATTGTTTTCATTCTATTACTGGATTATTTTTATTTTTTTTCTCTATTCATATCTCTTTCTTTATCCCTCTCTCCTACTCTGTCTCCATCCCTCTCCTCTCTCTTGATTGGACAGTTTTATTGTGGAGAAAAGCAAAGTGCAAATGGCCATTAGAGAACATTTTGCTCCCTCCTTTTCCAAATTCAAAATGACAGCCCTAGTGATATGCCGCTGGCTCGTGTGTGTGTGTGTGTGTGTGTGTGTGTATACCTTCCAACTGCTCTCCCCATCAGCTATCTATTATCTGAGCCAAATCAGAATAATATATCAGGCCACAGGCTGCTAACGGGTGCACTTGTGTGTGTGTGTGTGTGTGTGTGTGTGTGTGTGTGTGTGTGTGTGTGTGTGTGTGTGTGTGTGTGTGTGCCTCCTACCTAAATGACAGCCATATGAAACAATGTGCAGAGGAGATTGGCCTAGAGTGGGTTTTCTTAAATGACGGACAGGTGGGAGGTCTAATCCCATCAGAGAGTTGATTAGCCTGTCCCTCAGGGCCCGCCCCTGTCCACTGAGTGGGCCCTGATTGGATGATATGATTCTTAAAGTCGGATGGATTGGATTGCCCGAGGCAGAGAACAAGTGGAATGGGGCAGAGAGGGAAGGAGGGAGAGTGTGAAACACACAGAGAAAAAGATTGATAAATGAAATCTGAGGGTGAGAGAGATGGATGGATTGTGTTGCAGGGAGAAAATATACATCTGAGAGAGGCTAACAGTGAGAATCTGAGACTGTAAGAGATAGACGGAAGACAGATGGGGAAGTAACTGTAAATTCAGACAAATCACTTAGCTTGAAGGGAGATGAATATAGATTTAAATAAATGACTGAGCTGGGGGAGATCATCGGTAAATGGGGGTGAGTGGGTGGTTGACACACGGGGCTCCTGAGTAGGTGTCTGAGGAAGGGAAAGGGAGTCGAGTGGGAGAGAGAAGAGTAATAAGCTAAAAGCTCATTCCATACACTGTATTTTGGTTTATGCAGCACTAAAAAAAAAAAAAGCTAGCAAAGTTTTTAATTTGATCTCTGCTTGTTTGTTTTTCATTTTCTAGGCAGGTTTTACATCGTGAGAGAGCTCAACACAATCTGGACGTCACAGTTACTGGTTCACTTGTATATAAGATGTGGCCAAGGTGCAGCATGCTGCAGCTGATGATAGCTGAAAACAATCACCCAACTTCTGGCACATTTCAATGTTTATTGCAAATATGAAATGAGCATGCACAGAGCAGCATAATGTAGATGAACTGAACAGTATATATACAAATATAGTGAAATCTAAAGTCAGTAGCTGAGAACTGTGGAAGTGTTTGAAGCCAGACGTGACAGCGCCAATTCAAGTAAAGCAGAACTTGGCCATCGCAAGCAACTCCACACTCACTAGACGACCTCATACAATCATTTGCACGAAATAAACAAATCGCTCCCTCTTAGCAGAAGAAGATTGCTCTCATCAGACCTCTTTGGAGACGATACACAGGGTGCATACACTGGTCTGTCACCAGCGAGAGTCAACATATTGTGATTATTATTATTATAATAAATAAAGTCACCAGGGGCGGGTCTGAGATATATTTTGAAGTAACGACGAATGCCCCGGTGGTAACAGTGGTAGAAACAAATTGGTTTAATGTAATGCTCGGGATTCTAAACAGACAGGGCCATTGCTTTTAAGGTCTGACATTCAAAGAACGAGCAGGAGTTCCTTTCGGGGGCGGCACCAAAACAGCAGCAGGTGGTTTGACAAGCGCACAGTGAGCAACAGGATTGTTACAAGCGCTGCATGTCCATGCACATCATATTTAGACATGACCATCATTTAACCTCAACACAGAAACACTCACAGAAAGCCAGAAGTAAAACATGTCATTTTCTCTGAAACAAGCCTGACGTCTGTGGGTCAGCGGTTCCGGGATGCATAATATCCCGTTTAGGCAGCAGGAGAATCATTATAAGTATGTAGTTAAAGAAAAGAGCAAACAAGTGTTTTAGAAAGTCAAGTTGTCATAACATTTTGTAGCTTATAGGGTGTTTGTATACTACGATAAGAAATGGTTCGAGCTTTTGACACTTATAAAAGCTGTGAGGGAAAAAAAGAACATTTATATCACCTCATTTTACATTTGGGAAGAAAGATTATGTCAAGTAAAAAAACCAACATCTGCATGTTGTCCCCACATGGCATCACTTGTTTGTGTGTGTATGACTGTGCGTGTCCATCTTTCCTCTAAAAGCTCTCAAAAAGTCTGCCTTCTACCGAAACACACTTTAAACAGCCAAGCTTTCTGTCTGTTTTTGCTGGAATTGCTACTGAGACGTTTGCAAAGTTTTCAGTCCTTGTTTTTGGAGGTTTGTATTGTTTGCGGTATTTGATGAAGGTGACAACAGTTTTTCTGGTCTTAGTGTTTTCAACAAGTCCTAACTGCTGAGATCCACACTTTTACTTTCCCCCGCCACCGTTTTCTCTCTCTCTCTCTCTCTCTCTCTCTCTCTCTCGCTCGCTCGCTCTCTCTCCCTCTCCCTCTCTCTCTCTCTCTCTCTCTCTCTCTCTCTCTCTCTCTCTCTCTCTCTCTCTCTCTCTCTCTCAGAAACAAAGAGATTAAATCCATTCCTCAGTGTCCTCAAACCTCCAACTCAGCTGTTTACTTGCAAAAACACCAAAACACTTGTTTTGTGTGTGTTTGTGTCTAGTTTTGCATCTTTGTGTGTGTGTGTGTGTGTCTCTTCCTGAGTCTGTGTGTGCATAGCAGCCATCCCAAACTGATTCATATTTCCTTCCAATTATTATAGAAATAACATTATGCCTAATAGTAATAATTCATTTGAAATAACAATAACACATTGTAATCTCTCTGTATTTCTTGATTCCAATAAATGGTACTTTCCTGCTGCTGAATTTCCACGAGGCTTGTTTTATCCACGACGACATGAAGCTTTTTGAAGTTAAAACCTTTGTGCCCTGCTGTCTCTAAAGTGAATGTGTCTGTCATGTTTAGAAGTTGTTTCAGACTCCATGGGGACAGCCTCATGTCTAATGTTAAAAGATTCTATTTTACTCTGCTCTGTGTTCCTTTGGAAGCCATTAACATTTAATTGAATACCCTGTCTGACCGAAACAGAGGAAACGGTTCATGTATGAAGCCGTTCATCCTGAGAAGTTATTTCACCAAAATCAAGGTGTCGGTGGTTTGCCAAAATAACTACCAGAGAGGGATATAGTCCCCTTATTAATGCATTGTCTTTAAAGGAACAGTTTAACGTTTTGGGGAATACGTTTATTATCTTACTTGCCGAGAGTTAGATTCATATTTATTCATATAGCCTCTGAGACCTTGTCACTGAATGGTAGAGAGTGCACTCGAGGCAAAATACTTTCTGAGTTTTCCTCTTAAAAATTTGAATCTACACCACCACTGTAGAAAAGACAGGAATAGAGTAGAAGAGAAGGCAGACCTCTTGATGCTGCTGCAGTGTTTACTAATGCACATGTGCATGCTGCAAATACGGATGCTGATTTTAATATTGTTATTATTATTGTTATTATTCAGTGTGCTTTATCTTCAATAATTATGGCATTCTATCCCTGTTTTGAGTGGGAACGATCTTCTCAGCAAGTCTCGGCAGGAAAGCAAATAAGCGTCTTTCCCAAAATGCGGAACTATTCCTTTAAACACGTATGATAACTGATTTAATCAGGCAGACATCGGGCATGACATGGCAGAAATTATAACCTCACATTTTTTTCATGTCTTCAAAACATAGGTTGTTCAGTCAGAAAAACAACATGAATAAAGATTTAACAAGCTCTCTTATTCTCTACTCGCCTCTCCTTTGCCGCTCATGATGCCAAGTCCCCAGCTGTGTGTGTGTGTGTGTGTGTGTGTGTGTGTGTTAGTGTTGTGTGTGCGTGTGTGTGTCTGCTTGTATATTCATGCGTTAATGCTTTCTCTGTGTGTCGCTTTCTCCACATCATGTCTCTAGCAGCTCCCGTGAGTCTATTTTGGCACTTTGCTCCACAGCTCTGTGCCATGTGGACAGACACACACACACACACACAAACACACACACACACACACACACACACACACACACACACACACACACACACACAGAATACAGCAACAAAATAATCTACAAGAAGTAAAAAGTGAATTTATCTAGAAGAAGAGAGGAGCGGGAAAAAAAATGAAAAATGAGAAACTGAGAAAAAGTTGTAAGAAAACAACAAAAGCTGCTAACTGCTCAGCTGTAAACAGGTGGAGGAGTTATGAATAATGTACGTGGCATATACAATTCAACATGCTATTACTATTGTAGAGTGACGATCATGAGTCGTGTATCGTGTCATTTTCCTGCATCCATTTGGTCTTGCAGCGGAATCAAATCAATAGTTTGTAAAGCCCAAATCTCCCGTGTTGCTGACCTGAAAAGTTCCAAGCCTCTTTCTTCGAACTTTCGAATTGCTGACAAAAAATGAACTAAAACTTGATTGTTCTAAAATGTTCCTTTAGGGCATTCAGCCACAGAGCAGAAGTAATTCAGCAAGCCTGTGGAATGACAAAGCTGGACAATGACGACAGTGGTAGTTCAAGCAGAGCCATTGTGCATTCCCTCCACTTCTGCTGTCTTAGACCTTCATTGGAAACCAAACCCTGCCACAGTAACCAAGCTCCGCTTTCACACTGATTTATACCTGGAGTATAAAAATGATTTGGAGAAATAGTTTGAGGCACCAACAGTCTAACATCCCTTTGATGTTAACAGGCGGTAAATCAGGTTTCAGAGAGAGGAAGATGAAGAGGGAGACGGTGCGATGGGGGAGGGGGGGGGAGGCGGAAACAAAGGAAAAAGAGAGGGTCACGAGAGGGAAATAGGGGATGTTGGGGGAGATATAAAGAAAGTTAAAGGGAGAGAAGAAAGACGGAAATTGAAACGAGCAAGCAGAGAGGAGAAGGGTTGGGCACCTTTCCTTTTATGTTGGAGAGCGGGAGCAGAGAGAGACGAGTCAAATTGAAAGAAATTAAAAGGTGAGGGAAGATAGAGAGGAAACGGTTTAGCTCTTATGTACAAAATGTTAACCTCTTTTGAGATGAAAGGGTTTCATGAGGAAGCCAGAAAAAAATATCTCACCACACTAAATGTGTGTGTCAGCGCTGTGTGTGCTTGTTTGTGTTTATCAGGGAAAGTCTGATCCAGCCAGACCTTGACAATAATCAGCCGGAACCTGATGAAAAACTTCAAGTCAATATTTGAATGTCAAAAATCACAAATGTTCTTCAAATACGCACTCCCCTCAACCTCTCTAGAGCCAGTAGTGAGTGTTGAACCTCTCCTTTACATATTTCATTATTTTACTCTTCTTATTGAAAAACTCTTGAACACGTTCACAAGCGTTTGCTCCTGCTAGCTGGCACGTTAGCATCACTCATATTTAGCAGAAAAGCTGCGATGAACGTTCTGCTGCAGTGTGTGTTTGGTGGACTCACGCCGAGGCCAAGTTATCCGTTTGCATGAATCAGCAACATTTAAAAATGATTGAAGAGAAATCATACTTTGTCACCGTGAAAATATGAAAGGAACATTTATCATTTCACGTATGAGTTTTTCAAGTTATCAGGGAGATTAAATGATGCTTTGGCAAACGCTTTCTCTCTCATTGTTGAGGTGCATGCACGGAGCGACGGGAGCATCCCGTAGAAGGCTGAGTACAACTGCAGAGTTCACTGTTGCACATTTTGCAAAATAATGGAAAAATATTGGTGTTCTCCGTTAAAATAAAAAAAGGAAGTAAAATATCTTGGTTTTTCACACTGTAAGCCACCATGTTACTCCTACTAGGTTGCTAAAACTCCCAAATTGCAGATATACTTACAGGACACACACATGTTTAAGGTTTCAAAAATATAAAGCAGTAATATAAGTAATAATTGTCAATAGATTAATTGAGAAAAAAAAAGTTGCCAGCTCAAATTCCTCCTTGGAAAATTAAAGCTTTGGGAAGTTACCAAGAAATGCTCAAATTCTGTGGTTTCCCACAAAATTCAAGACAAGTGAAGCCCCCTCTGCTGGACAGCAGCCTGGTATGACTGGATTGGTATGAAAGACTGTTGCTGAAAGAGAGCACAGACACGAGGGAGCCCGAACCCAATTAATGTTGAGAATACATATATTTATAAACTGAGCAGTGTAATGAATGGGAGGCAGGGCCGAGGGGGAGGAAAGGCTAAATGTATGGAAATGAGCTGGTTTGCATATTAAGGTGGAAAAACATTTAGGCACACGAGTCACACAGACCGTATATGAGAGAGACAGACAGAGATAGTCGGACAGAGGGAGTTCATGTTGAATGTAAGGCTGAGAGTGAAATAGGAAGGGCGGGGAGTGTAAGTGTAGCGTGGAGAGATGAAAGAGAGATTAAAAAGGAATATAAGTGTGAGAAAGAGGGGGAGGAGTAGTTATATACATGCCAGGAATGGATGAATGGCGGTGGAAATAAAATCAAAAAAGTATCAGAAATAATGAGGAGGAGGGACGGAGAGAGAAACATAATGACAGGAACTATACTCAGGTTTCTCAGCTGTTGGTATGATTTAGATTAGAATGTAGCCTCTTTGATGATTTTAGTCCGTTTTTTCTTTGTATTTACTGACAATCATAGTTTTATAGCTTGAATATGCAGAGGATTGAGCAAAAAAACTCACAATATCCCAATACGGTTATGATCAATTTCCTTTCTTCATGAACACATTGCTGGTAAAACATGTGGGATGATTTGTCCAAGAAAATGTCTCAATCAGTCATGCAGTCAGTCAAGCACAAGGAGGGTGAAAATGAAACGGACTAAAATCCGTGCTTCTGCATTGTTCTGCTTGTCAGAGTGTCTTTAAGGGTGCTGTCCACTTACTGAGACACAACCAACAGTAATCCAGTGTCTACATGGATGTTTTGCACTTCAGTATCAACGGAATTTGATAACCACTGTTCTAAACTAGATATCTGCTTTCCATAATTATGGAGAAACCCATACTGGTGCGTAACTACAGTCAGGTTGATAAACAAGACATTTTCCACGGACTTGACTGTCTTGACTGTTTTTATACTCAAACAGACAAGTCTACGGTGTTATTACATTAAATATTATTACATTAACGTATAAGATTGTTAACAATATTAGTACTGTAGTATTCTACTGTTGTTGGTGTTCAAGCTAGAGCTAGTTTCAACTACAAAAGATACAATTACAATAGTGTAGTCCGGTGTTTTCCACCCTGGGCGTCGGGACCCTTCTAAGGGTCACCAGATAAATCTGAGGGGTCACGATAACGATAGTTTACACTGCAAGTTGAGCTGTGACTGACTCATGTTAAACCACGGGCGGATTATGAGACAATTGGCCCCTGGACACAGACATGCTGAGGGCCCCACCATCTCATCTACATTGGAGTAAGACACAGACTGTGGGATCGATTTCTTTGATGTCATTTTGTGTCTTTTTTGGTCGTTTGTGTCTCTGAGGTAATTTTGTTTCTCTTTTAGGTCATTTTGTTTGTGTTTTGCCTTTTTTTGGTCCATTTGTTTCTCTTCGAATACATTTTGTGTTGGTTTTTTTGTCTTTTTGTGTCCCTTTGGAGGCATTTGTGTCTCTTTGTAGTCATTTTTTGTTTCTGTGAGGCCATTTGTTACCTCTTTGAGGTCCGTACAACTGACATTTTGCAAGTGAAGGGCAGGGGGGGGGGGCCCTCACTCTTTGGGCCCCTGGGCCTGTGCCCGGTAGGCCTGTTTGGTAATCCATCCAAACGGTTAAACATGTAACAGAATGTGTAAATGTAAAATGTAGATGTGACTTCATATGAATTCTTGTAAACAATGGGACCATTATTTAGATGACTGATAGTCTCTAACTTATTTTAGTGTAAGATTGAAATGTTTCACTATTTTTCATTTTGCCCTCTTCATAATTAAGAACAGATCCTTAATGCTCTCATGGGCGGTTTTATGTGTTCAAAGCAATTATACTAATGTCTTCAAATGAATGTGATTTACTAGCTTTAAATGTTGCACATTTAATACATTGCTCCAGATTGGTGGAGGTGACATGAGCTCCATCAGTATTCACAAACCCAAAATGCCACCGATGTGGCAGCAAGAAGCTACAGAAGCATATTATTAACCGTTCTTTCTAGGGCACTTTGCAAGACATTGTTCCAAAGTGCTTTACATTATGAATAAATGTGTAAGCAACTTTATTGGCTGCAAGAGCGCGAATGTTCCAATGAAAGCTCGCTCCAGGCCGTGCTTAAGGAATGCGGAGGCTGCATTTGTTTCCGCTCAAATCTCCAAGTTAAGTCTATGCGAGGTCAGTTAGAGATGTCAGAATCTGCATGCACAATGTCCCAAACTCAACCAAAGTCTTTCTCTTTTGCTCTTGTCCTCTTTTCAGGTTTCTCCAAACTGTGACCAGGTCTTGGTGAACGGCAAGGAAATGCGCGGTCGGCAGTCTTTGGCAGTCAACTTCACCTACCTGCACCTTTCTGCTCAGCTGCAGCTCACCGTCTGGGTGCCCAAGCTACCTCTGCAGATAGACGTGTCGGATACTGAGCTGAGCCAGGTTAAAGGCTGGAGGGTACCGATCGTCACCAACAAGAGGTAAAATGCCCGCGTGAAACATAGAGGGTGTGAGCAAGTTCTGCATTTTCATCTTGTATCATCTCCCGCTACACGTGGAATTGTTGGAGACTTATAATTTAGGCCAAGTTCTCCAAGGGCTCCAAAAACATGCTTAAGTTTGTTACGTTATGTATCTGCAATAACATCTTATTGATCATCCCAGCTAAATGCTGCTAATTGCTCAAGAAGGCCAAGCGAGTGGAGGTTGTAACATGGTACAATAAGATATATATACTAAGTGATTTTTAACTAATTAATAGTAAATGTAGATCATTTTTGTATCACACGCACGTTTCTTTAGCATAAGCAAAGCCTACTGATACAGAAACACTAGTGACTGATCCACACAAGAGCAAACACACTGCAACTGAATAAATCGAGGCAATGTGTGACTGTGAATGTGTCTTTTGTTTTTGTGTGTGTTTCAATGTCTATGTGTGTGTTTGCACGCGCATGTGTGCGTGGGTGATATAGTGCTTATTGAATGGAGAAGTTGAGAGCACATATTGTTCCAGCCAGTCTATAATTTCCTATGAGGTCAAGGCCTGCCTGGCTATACTGATGACACCATTATGGCTTTAGCATCATTGCCACTGAATGAAGCATTCAGTCAACACACACACACACACACACAAGCGCGCACACACACACACTTTCTCAAAAGGGAGACAATGCAAGAGGGCCGATCAGTTACAGGATGTTGGTGTGTGAGTGTCAGCATGTGTCCTTGTATGTGTGTGTGTGTGTGTGTGTGTGTGTGTGGGAGAACATGCACATCCTTGTCAACTGTTTTGTTCAGCTTTTTGTGTGTGTGTGTGCAATGTGAAAGAAGGAAGGAGGGGGAAGGCATACAAATATACATATATAGAAAGAATAAATGTAGGCCAGACTATAACTGAAGCTGTAGCATATAACTGTCGACCTCAGGGCATTTATCTTTCCTCTACCCTGCAGTAAGAAAAATAAATCCCTGATAAATATTCTACAGTACAAGCTAATTGCTGTGTCAGAAAGCTAGAACTAATTCCTCACGAAACCATTTCTTGTTTCTTTCCCACAATTCTCAAAATGTAACGTTGACAGGGAATCTCTAAAATTGAACTATTCTTAATGAACTTTGGTGGAAATTCAAGCTACGAGTCAAAGAAAAACTAATTATTTCATGGATTGAGATACTGCAAATCCAGGAAAGAAATGTATATGATGTCCAAACTTTACACAGTGAGATTTCTCATGAGATACTGCACTTGAATTGGAAAATATGTGGCACCTGTAACCTATGATTGTCTCTCGCTGTGTATTCAGATTTGTATTGATAAAATACAAAATGTTGAAGATTAAGAAGCCTTGGCAGGAGTATATTCTTTGCTTTCTTGAGCTTTTGCTTTTTGAGCCTATATATATACTCTTTCTTTCATTCTGTTACTTCTACTTCTCTTCCTCGCAGAGTCTGTGTCGTTCAATCAAATCTTTCAACTGAATGACATCTAAATGTGTGTATTTCCTCTGAGGGAGGAGTTATGACGTTGCAGTACGTACATCAAGCATGAGACAAAACGTCTATCGGCTACATTTGGGTTCAGCCGAGCACATGTACCTAAATGATTTATTTAATCTCAGCAACTCTAACTTCAGTATCGAGAAGGGATGTGTAAGCAAGAAGCCACATTTAAACACACAGCCTCCAACTTAGTTTCTTGAACTCAAATTCAGAGTCACTATGGGGAAACTTCGTTTTTAAAGCTTCGATTTTATAGCATACGCACGCTAACTGTGTGTGTTTTTCTCTTGGTTGTGTGTGTGCGCGTGGTCATTTGTGTGCGTGTTGTTTCTATTCCACATCTTGTCGGCCTTCCTTTCTGGTCTGCTGGACCTATTTTTCAATTCCACCAATTTCTGCTCAGATAGCCACCAACCCGTGTGCACACACACAGACACAAACACATACTGTGTCTCTCCTAACTCCAGTACTGGTACTATCTCACCAAGTGAAACACACATTCTCACACAGACACGTGTGTAACTGAGACACTAGGAGATAGAAAGAGGATTCTTGTAATATTACCAGGGTTTCACGCTCCGGGACAGTTTTAGAACACCGAGGTAATCGTGGGTGTGGGTGTTCTTGTGTGAAGGTATGATCCGGTGTGGCCCTGCCCGCATGTGGTATTGTGTAGATATTATAAAGGAGGCGAAGAAAAGAAAATGTGTGTGTGTGTGTGTGTGTGTGTGAGAGAGAGAGAGAAGTATCCTCCACTCGGGAGCTAGGTTTTCTGGTTTAAAGCATTCTCAGATTAAGTTTATTTCTTTTATTTGACGCTAATTATTTTGCCTCCTCAGCTGTGGAATTACACCAAGTATATAAGTATATATATATATATATATATAAGGTATTTTCAATATTATAATTATAATATATGTATTAATATAATATAATATAATATATATATATATAGCTCATCTCAAGCAATCTGATCTGGTTCACAGCCGTGATACAATAACACAAACCAGAGCGATGACGTCTAACTTCTTTGCACTTATATTCCTTTGGATCTGAAAATAAAGCGACGAGGTCACGGGGTGATCACTTCCTCCAACGTCGGACAGGTTATAGATGCAAATTAGCTGCTGAAACCTGCTACTAAATAGAAACATTCAAGGTGAACTTCTCTGGAACAACATCCACCTGCTACTGGACATGCAGAGCTACGTAAAGAGGAGGATGAAGGATGTTATCAGAGTATGCAGGCAAGCAGGAATGCAGACGAAATACACTCACTACACTAACTATTGGCAACTGAAACTCGTGGGACCAAAGAAAGTGGAGCAACTTCCCATCACGCCAAGCAACACACCTCATACACACAGATCAAGCAGTTATCAAAGTCATCCTTGCTGGACAGTTTTTCAGTGGTTATATACAAGTTTACCCCTTATGTACTTGTCATGAACAGGGAAATTGGCTAAATAGACTCAATCGTTTCTTTTTTTTACCAGTCAACGTGTATATTTCAACATGAGGGTCTATGTGGATTGACTCGTTTTAGGTGCAAGCCTCAAGTGACCGCCGGTCTCCAGTTCTGTTGTTTTTGATTCATACATCCACCCCGACCTCCCTACATGGACTTTGTCGCTCTTTTTACAACGTAACCATACTTCGTCCTTTATTCCCACATTACGGCCACGTAGAGCATCATAGTTTGAGTCACTGACCAAGCTGTCCTATTTGAGCCGTTGGGAGTGAGAACAGGCTGCCCCCAACAAGGACTCGAGAAAAATGTATTTGTAGAGAGCAGCTTTACAGAGGCATAAAACAATATTAAAATAATACAAAAAAATACATTCTGAAAGATAGAAATGCAACATTTTGAGTCTAAGTAAAGGCTTGAACAAAACTAGATTTTTTTTTTTTTTTTACCCTTTTCAACTGAAACAAGTTTAATGTCATCTACAGATTGATAGTATTCAGTGAAACATGGACTTTACAGCACTTATATTATCAGGACACAATGACATATAGAGTGGTGTGTCATCTGCATAGTGATTTTTTTTTATTGTTGATAGAGCCAATCAGACACATAAACATCAAACATAAGCGGCTCGATAATCGATCCCTGTGGGACTTCACACAGCAAGTCAAAAGCACTAAATGGAACAGCAACCGTGTCACTTACTGTAGCAAGGATTTCTGCTCTTTTAAACCAACATCAAGTACATGATATGTTGTATTTATTTTGTATACTTGTTCAGGTGAACTGGGACTGCATTCACAAGGGAAAGAGAAGTAACAATAGTTTAGCTATAGGATGCTGTTTAAGAAAAAGTCACCCAGGGACAGCATTACCAAAGAATAAAGTGCAAGGCCAGTTACATCTGAAATAATGTGTTCACAGTAGTTCACAGTTCCAATAAATGCCCTTTGTACAACTAACGTACTTTAAAAGTGTTAGAGCCGGATTAAAAACTGAAGTGTATTTTCTTTGACAGAGAGTGTAACCTGGAGCAGAGATTATACAGCAGATTACCTGGAGCCGAGCGTAGAGTATTAAAATGGCATTTAATTAACAGATAATCTCACCCTCTCGTTCTCTCTCTGTCTCATTTATCTCTTTTCCTCCCAGACCTACCAGGGACAGTGAAGATGATGAGGACGATGAGAGGAAGGGCAAAGGCTGCACCCTACAGGTATTATTTGATTGGTTTCCATAACACACTTTTAGAGAGAGTTCTTTAATCCTTTTCTTCAACGTCAATATCCCTGAGAAACCGAAATAACTCCCTCCACTGACTGAGATTTAAATGTGATTTACTGTGTAATGCTTTGCTTCAGTTGGTTTATTTTGTCTTTTGTTTCTAACGCAGTGAAATAAGAGCATGTTGCATAGTGAAGCATCAGAGTCTAATCTTTCTCTTAACCTCTCAGTACCAGTACGCCTTGGTGCGGGTCCTCACCCATTTTGTCGCAGAACCCTCTGACCCCGGAGGAGAGATGGTCTACATGTTGGGTGCGGACTGGCAGGCTGATATCACTCATTTGGTCTTCGACCAGCTAAAAGTAGGCATACACAAATAATCACATATATATACACACACACACACACACACACATGAAACCTAATTATCTTTGAAGGAATAGTTCAGCATTTTTGTAAATAAACTACCTCGCTATCTAAGAGTCAGATGAGGAGATCGATACCACTTTCATGTCTGTAAACATTTTGACAGAAAGAGATTATCTAAAAAAAATTTGAATTCATCGTTTCTTTTTAACTCTTTCCTCTTTGCACTGAAATAATAGTTAAAAGAAGTAATTTCTATGCAGTAGGTCAACTAATCCAGGATAAATCCACAAATAATAATAATATTCACAAATGAATTGATTGATGAGCTGTAGTACTGGCTGACAGCTGTTT
This sequence comes from Lycodopsis pacificus, assembly GCA_028022725.1. Lineage (NCBI taxonomy): Eukaryota > Metazoa > Chordata > Actinopteri > Perciformes > Zoarcidae > Lycodopsis > Lycodopsis pacificus. The sequence continues at coordinate 16,089,049 of CM051692.1, read as the reverse complement.
CTGTGCTCCACAGGTAGAAGATCCTCGCATCGCTAGATTGATTGACGGACGAATCTTGATAGGGCGGGACCTGGGTATCACTACTATACAGGTATGTACCCTCTGTTCTACTCTCAACACTTTACAAGTGATCCATTCTGTTTTCTTTTTCATTATTTATAGCTTTGTAACTATTATTGTCCAATTGAAGCAGTATACAAAGTATAAACCTTCTTATACCAACCTGAGAATGAAATGTGAAATAGCCCTTAACTTAAATTCTAATGCGGTTTCAAAGTTTGTCACTTTGATTCAACTTTTAATGTGAACTTTAGAACTAGAAACTCTGATGTGCCATTTACGACAAAGCATCCGAGGATTGGTGTTGGAATTACCTTTTAAGGATTCAGAAAACACTCCACGTTGACCGTGTATTCATTTCTTTTTGGACAACAAGTCTAGAGAAAGACGGTTGAATATTTCAAGATGTGAAGCAATATGTGTAATTTGCCAACTCACATTGCAGCCATAAGCCCTCCAGTCATGTAAACATTATCCCCTCTTTCTTCCTCTCCTCTTCCTCTCCTCGCACTGTGAGCCTCGCCTGCTTGCCCGTTACACAATCAGCCACAATTAACTGTCGGATTTGGCACTGACATCTCAGTGTGATGTTCAGCAATACACACAGACACACACTTGCACACCGTGAACACACTCGTGCACTTGCTGAATTCCAATAAGCCGGCCCATTGCGACTGAATGTGACAGTGGAGGACAGTCCCGTGGCTTACTGGTCTATAACAGAGCTGAGGCAAAACCATATATCTCACAGTCAACACGGCTTTTGTTATATTCCATGATGTTACATCTCCATCTTTTTTATGTTACAATATAGCTATGTATTTTGAAGTTATCAAATGTCTTTCTAAGTGCTTACTTTTGCGTGATTGCTCTGATGAGTGGCTTGTGCGTCTGCATCTTGGGGATTTCGATTTTTGGGGAACAGCTGAGTGTGTCTTTGCATCCGTTCGACTGGGGACTGCTGCATGCACAGTCACACACACACACACACACACACACAGATGCAAGCATACAGACAGCTGTGCTCTTTTTGGGAGCCAGGAGAGAGAATTTACCCAGCATTCCCATTTAGATGCCAGAGTCGACAGCCGTCATTTGATAGTTTGACATTTCAATTTTACCCCCCAGCTCCTCCCCTCCCCCGAGTCTCGCCTCTTCTTCTCTCCCCCTTCTCTCTCGCTCTCCATTCTCCCGCCCAGTCTCCCTTTCTCGCCCTCTTATTCTCTGCCTGTCTTGAAGAGCAATCCCAGAGCTGTCAATCATGGCATTTTGTTAGCTCGCTGAGGGTGGGATTGAGTTTGACGCCCCGACACGTTCACTGAGAGATTTTCTTTGTACACCAATCAGATCTGCCTGTCCTCCTGTCGCCAGGCGGAGTAGCACACTACAGCTCGGGGCTCCTAATCTCTCTCACAGTCTGTCTTCTGCTCCCTCTCTCCATCTGTACCTCAATCTCTTTTGCGCTCCTTCTTTCTGCCCACTCTCACTTTCTGTCCTCCTCTATTTGTCGTTGTCGCTCGCTCGCTGACACCTACTCCATTTATTTCTCTTCAGCTCGTTCGCCGTCTCTCACTTACGCTCTCTCCTCTCTGTTCATTCACTCTTGTTTTAGGTCTTTAGTTTTGGCATTGTACTTTGTCTATACTAAGTTGTCTTAGTTGAATGCTGACACACAGGGCCACAGAGAGGCAGACGGCAACACTGTGTTTGTGTGTGAGTGTGTGTGTGAGTGTGTGTGTGAGTGTGTTTGTGTGTGTGTGTGTGTGTGTGTGTGATTCCACTACTTACCGTCTGTTACATTGTGCCAGAAAGAATCATCAGCTTTTAGAAGTCTGTGTGTTTTTTGTGTGTGTGTGTTTTTCCAAACTCAAACAGATACTGCCAGTCTGTGTGGCCCAGAGCACCGACGGTGTTTAACCAGCTCTCGCCGCTCCTCTGCCTGTGTTAAACACTTCACTGTCACCTTAAGGCAATAATCACCGAGACAACAACAAAAGCTGTTTTATTGCTGCTCTTTCCAGAGCTGTCTTTCAGACTTTTCCTTATCTGTACTTCCCAATGTCCTATACTTGATGCAGCATGATCAACAGGACCTTGTTGACATCTCAAAATGTCTCATTTTGAGACATTTTGAGACACACGCCATCATTCCATCACCTATCAAACAACCAGGTAATCAGTAGTGTGGTTTACTTGGATTTTGCAGCTGGTTTAACACTTGTGTTGATTCTGTCCTGCACAGATGGCAGACATTAGAGCAGGAAATGGAAAGCTGCCAGGGAATGCAAATTCTGAATGAAAGCTTTCAGAGACTCAGGAGCATTTAGATCAACCTGCTTTAGTGCATATGTAGACTCCTCTGCAACTCTTATAAAGCAGACTCATTTCAGAAACTTGAAATCTGTTAATGCGATCTTTGGTTGCAGGTTCTGTCCCCACTGTCAGACTCCATCCTGGCAGAGAAAACTGTGACTGTGTTGGATGACAAGGTAAAGTAACAAATTTAGTTATTTAATGTATTTGGAATGTAGCTCCCTTTTACTGGCATGCATTATGATATTCTCTTGTTTGTCCAGGTCACCATCACTGACCTGGGAGTGCAGCTGGTTGCATCTCTGTCCCTCAGTATGACAGCGAGCCCTGGAAATTACCAAGCTATACAGCTAACGACTACAGCCACAGACCTGCTACACGCACCCAAACAGGTGAGAGGTACTGTGGGTACGCAAACCCATTCACACAGAGATCACAATGGGGGTTTCTCAAAGGAAGTTTTAAACGTGTGTATATTGTTTGAGTAATGCAGAGTTAATATTCCTACTCGAGATTGTACTGAATCATTTCAAATTATAAAATGAAATAAAAAAAGGAACATCCATTCCAGACACCGGCACATTCACAAAACTGTTCCAACGTGTGCGCTCTGAATGTCAGCACGGAGTCTTGCCTATCCTCTGTAGGACCCGACTATCAAGGAAGCATCCTTGATTTTGAGAAACACCCCAGTATCTCCATCTCTGATCGAAATCACATCTGCCAGGGTTGTAAAATCTGATTTTCAGAATGTAACTTGCGCATGCAGACCCATGAGTAGCATACATATACACCTCGCTGCCTTTAGGTTTGTATCACACACATACACAGACACGCACACACACACACACTGATGGACTACATCTGAAGCTGTTCCCATCTCTACAGCAATACCCCCAAGGTTGTAATCATAGCGGTTAAACAGTAATTCTCACATCGCTGCTATCGCTCCTATAATCAGTTTATAAGTAGGAGTGTGGAACTTCCAGGCTTTAGCACAGTTTAGCTACAGCAAAAAAATGGTACTCTTTATTGATAGCTAGAATCATATAAAGGCAGTTCGTTTTCTGACAATACTATGTTTTTTTTATATTTCAATGGTTTTTAAATGATTTTTTCTCCACTTTTGCTCTCTTATTCCGTGCATTACCTCACAATATCTATAAAAAGAAAACTATGTTTTAAGCTGTTCTTGAGTCTCTACTCACATTGCCAACGGTTATTTTATTCCTCTATCTCAAGCTATTATCCCTTACACACTCTTCCCTCCTCCCCACCTTCCCTTCTACCCCACATTATAATTTCTGTCCAAGGGCTAATTGGATGAGAAGCCGCACATTACGATGGAAATACAGATCTGATATTGCCCTTTATTCTAACATTAATTTATTTTTCCATCTGTTTTTATCTACATCATTCACCATTACCTGTGGAAGGATGATGAGTCTATGGAGAGGGAAAGTAAAGAGGAGAAAATAGGGTGGAAAGAAGTAAAACAACAACAACAAAAACAGAAGATTAGATGTAAAGGGGTGAGGGGAGGGGGGGGGGTAAAGGAATGGAGGAGGCAAGGAAAAATGACAATTCATAATGAAAATAGAGGAAGGGAAAGAGATAAAGTGTTGTTCCTCACGTTGGAGCTTAATTACTTTTGTAAGCAGTTTTTTTGTGTTATTCCTATACAATCTTTTCTGTGTTCTGATAAAAGAAAGCGAAGGGTTTTATCAAGGGAAATTAGTGAGGCAGGATCACCAGACAAGCAGAACAAATACTTTCTCTGAGAACTCTGTTTTTATTTATGGAATAGCTGCTGCTGGAAGAAGGATGTTGCCAAAAAACATTTATTCTCATCTTCCAAGTATTTGTCCTCCTTGTAATTGAAGAGAAGGAGAACTGAGAAAGATACAAGTAGGTTGGGTAAAAAGAAGTGGTTAGGTTTCAATTATCAATGTCTACATTGTCAAGTGTGTGTGCGTTTGTTTGGGTGGATGGATGGGAGTGGAGGTATCTCTCGTTGTGTCTTTCTCCAAGAGTTACAACCTGCTATTAATTCCCATTGTGTTGAAGACGCAAACAGCTAAATCATGCAGAAACACAAGTCACACTGTGAAGCTACCAAGACAAACACCAATGAATATCATTTTTAACAGCTACTTAAAGATGCAATGTGTAAGATCTGGCTGAATTTGAGTTGCTACAGCTTCGCTAACTGAAGATGCAGCTCCCAGGGCTGCTGCACACTTTCCTCCTTGTGAAGTATAATGTTATTTTGACCGGCAGTTTCAGCAATTTGGTCAAATCTGGCATATTCTTCTCATTTTCCAGATCTTACACACTGCACCTTTTAAGCACACATTAATGTTTGGTAAAAATATTTATATTATGACATGTTGTATAAGCTCTGATATTGTTGGGTAGCATAAGTTCCACAAAGCAGTTTTCAGTGTGCATTGCCAAAAAAGGCTCGGACAATATGTTAAAAGAAAGTTACAGAAATATCTGTATCGGTTTGAATCAATATACCTCTCATAGCCCCATTAGCAAAGTGGTTCATCTCTAAACTGAAACAAATATTGTACCGAAGTTAAAGGCATTCACAGATTTGAATATGACGTTTCATCATAGTGTATAATAGCCCCATGAAGGAAGATTGACAGTTCTGTGCTTATTTTCAGAACACTGTTAATGCACTCTTCTTTATTACATTCATGTTATGACACTTTTTTCTCATTCTCGTTCAGGAGGCAGCAATCAGTGCGTGGATCCAGTACAGTGACGGTTCAGTGACACCACTTGATGTCTATGATTCCAAGGACTTCCTCCTCTCGGTTGTGTCACTGGATGAGACCGTCATCTCCATAACAAATCAGGTACTTGTCATTTGAAGTTGACAGGTAAAATATTTTAAAGCTGTGTAAAATATGCCAGAAACAAAAACCATGGAAGTTTTAGTGATACATATTATATATATCGTTTGTTTACCTTCACATTGTCTCTATTTTTTTATAAGGAGCAACACTGGCCGATGGTCGTGGCAGAGGGCGACGGAAAGGGAGCGCTGGTTCGTGTAGAGATGATCATCTCTGAGACCTGCCAGAAATCCAAAAGGAAGAGTGTGCTGGCATCTGGAGTTGGCAATGTGATCGTGAAGTTTGGAGCGAAGAGTGAAGTCAGAGGTGCGATGGGTAGAGGTGGACAGGACGATGGAGGAGGGATGGACAACAGCACCAGCGAGCACCAAACCAAGGACGGAGGAGAGTGGAAGTCCAACAGTGCAGCAGTGGATCGAGAGGAAGGAGCCATGAGGAAGGTGGGGGGGAGCAATGGATGGATAGAGAATCTTGTCAATATAATTGTTTTACTCAAATTTTATCAGTATCAGTTCAAATGGATATATTCAGCTTTTTACTTCACAATATTTGATTATAAAGTACAGTATCTCTTTTAAATGCACATTATAAATACACCCATCCAATCCTACATTTTTGAATTCATGAAAATCTACAAAACAACAATGTGAAAGGTTGTTAACTATCCCAAATGCAGCAAATAAAGAAACTATGAAATTGTGTTTTTTTTGGAGTTATATCTACGTGGTATTTTCCCTTAATCAGGTTAGCACAACGACGAAGAGCACAGTAACCCATCGTGCTTCAGGAGGTAAAGCTGCCAGTGGAGGCAGCAGCAGCAGCCGAGGCGGAGGCCCCAGCCAAGCAGGGGACTACAGTAGCTACCCGGCACAAGTTGAGGTACCAGGCACTGGGGATAGTGAGCTGACCCAGACCACGAGAGGACTGTCGGACCTGGAGATTGGAATGTATGCCCTTTTGGGTGTGTTCTGTCTGGCAATACTGGTCTTCCTCATCAACTGTGTCAGCTTTGCCTTCAGGTAAAACATTGAGGATTCAATTGTTTTATGAATCATGAGAATACGAGCAATACAAGTGAGGTGTGGGTGGGGTAAATCCCAAGGCCTCCGTCCATTAACACCACAGTGAGAAATCTCTGTGTGGACCACCATGACCTGAAAGGCCTCGACACCAAGCACCTGACAGTGACAGACATTGGGTCCTATTCAACCAATATCTATTGCATGGTCTAAAGGGCATGGCCCAAGTGCATTTAGGGGCATGTACAACTCCACTTGTGTTCGTTAAACAGCACATAATCTGAGTGCAAGCCCTTAAATTAAACAACAGTGTCTTCTGGGCGCAACATAAGCCAATGCGAAATGGAGAAGGGAAGAGTTTTTTGCATTGAAAATGTTGTTTTTGAACGCCAACAAATATGGATTGACGAAGAATATTTTCGTGAGATAAAAACATGTTGTACATTTTGGAAATGTTTACATCTATCTTTTTTCTATAACTTTTAATATTTGGACACCAAAATGTTCTGGAGTTATTAAAAATGTTTGGATCACACACGTTGTAGATTATCCTTTGCAGCCACCAGTGGAATCTAATTCTACAAATAATATAATACGAATAATATTAGTTTAGGATAACATGCAAAGAAAAAACAAACAGCATTCAAATGTTGATTTAGAATTAGAATCTCAAGTGTCCAGCTGTTAGGTACAGCCCTAGAACTGTCTCTGTTTACTTTCTGTCGCTGTCCATTAAAGGGAGGTGCTGAATTAATGTTGTAAATGAGCCAACATTTTCAAAACACATTATATCATAATAAATATTCAATACGAGGAATCGATAAGCCTAAATCATGATCACCACTTTGTGCTGGTTGTAAGATATGTAAATATTAAACAATTCAGCACTGCCTAAAATTGCACTTGTTCACAACAGCACCTCAGACATATAGGCTAATTATCATCCTTCATCTGCAGATACCGTCACAAGCAGGTCCCTGTGCTGGAAGCAGGAGGCAACATGAACCACGCCCATGACTGGGTGTGGCTTGGGAACGAGGCTGACCTTCTAGCTGACCACACTGACCAATGCCAGGGCGGGCTGCCCGATGAGTGCACCACCATCATTGACCGGAGCGACGGAGGATACGAGGAGAACAAGTACCTGCTGAACGGGGCTGGTAACACCTTAGTGATGGGTGTGGGCACAGGCATGGGCATGGGCACCATTCGTGGGAGTGGTGGCACAGCTGGACACCGGGGCATCACCCACGGACAAACCTTGCCCAGATCAGTTCCAGAACCGCATCAGTGCCTGTCAGCAATCACTACTGGTGGCAAAAACGCCACTGGCCAAGCAGAGCGTCTTAATAATTCCCCCCGAGCCACGGCTGCAGCTGCAGTTGCAGCCGCCAAACGCAAACGCGTCCAGTTCACGTCTTTTGCCACCGTTCTGCCCAATGATAATTCGGGTGGGGGTGGCCCATACGCCAACTCCTCAGTCCTGGTGACCAATGGGAGTGAGGATGACATCAAGTGGGTGTGCCATGACATGGACCAGTCTGAAATCAGAACCTACATGGAGAGGCTACAAGACAATCTGTGACTGATGGGAAAGAGACTGAGAAGTGGAGGGGCAGAGGAGGAGTACAGGACAGGGAGGATGGACAATGAGTACAATTCACCTGTAATGCCTTTGCAATGGATGAAGGGAGGGAGAAAGGGAGGGATATGAGAACAGGCTATGGAAAGCATACTGGCATCCCTCACTCACACTGAAAACAATGGTAGCAAACAATAAATACCATAATAAGTTTGTTTTTTATTATTAATTGTGAACATATTAGTGTAAAAATCAATAATAGAGTCACTATTGGTTATGAATGTTTATTTTCAGAATACCAGTAAACCATTGCGCTATTCACAAAATTCAGGGTACGCTATTGGACAAATTATCAAGCCACTATATATTTAAACGAGGATTGGCAAGAACATAATTTCTGAGGTGTTTTTTACCCATATGGTGTTTCGCCACTATTGGCTGTGGCTGTTGATTTAATTATTGATGAATCTAGTTTTAATATTTACCAGCCAAGTCATGGTTATGTAGTGATTATGATCACTGAAGATAGTGAGTTTCAAAGATGCAATCTATTTGTTTTTGTTCTATCATGTCACCCATTTGCTTTTGGCATTGCTCAAATGTGAAATGTAAAATATATATATATATATATTCCAAGTACTCTACAATAAATTCGGGCACCAGCGGGAGCTGCCATTCAGCACTGAAAAGGGGGGATCTCGCTCTTTCCTCAAACAACAGAATGTGTCAAGAGTTGGAAGATGATATGACGAACAAAAGACTGTTTCTCCCTTGGATCCAAGACAGAGGCATTTAAACTTGCACAATTACAAACAGGAAAGGACACTAGCCATATTTGAGGCTCACTTCCTGTTTTGTGAAACCTTCTAGCCAATGACGGCTTTCTCCCTGTATTCAGAACCAATCGCATCATCCCCTGGCCCCTCTCCTTGTCTGTGATTGGACAGCAGTGAACTGAAGTACACAGTAAACAGTAAAATACTGTGGAATACTGCCTGTAATCTAAAGGGGACTGACTGAGGTGTCTCATGTAAAAAGGAGGCTGCTTGGGCTTTGCAAAGCCTGAACGGACACTTAATAATGAGGATTATTTAAAACACACACCATGTAGGCAACAAGACAGACCAGAGGCACCTGCAGTGTTACATGGAGCTAACAGGATATATTGAATGGAATTACAATACAAATGAAAATGGAGAGAAACTCTTGAATATCTCACGAATAGATATGGGGTCATGAAACATGTTTGATTTGGTGAACATAACTATGTATATGTTTTTCCTTTTGTTTGTCCGTTTGGATTTATAGAATGTTTTTATTTTGTTTTTCCTTAGATTTATTAAGATTTTAAGGAATGTGATTATTTTTTCTTTTAGAGATCTATTTATTTAAATTAACATTTGAGAGGGTGAGGGTGGAAAGGAAGAAAGATAAAAAAAAAACAGAAGATCTGCTGGTGAATGATAGCACATGAGAGAACAAGCGAAAGGAAGGACACAGAGGTTGCCTCACCTTCGTTAAGCTCAGGTGACGAGTCATGAAGAACTGGCAATGAAAAAGGAGAACTGTAAGATTGTTAAGATTGCAATATGTATTTATAAATGTGTTACTGTTTCAGAGTACACTGTATGTTGTAGATAAATAAACATGCTTCAAAGTGCTTGTGAATAAGATTGCAGGTCACTAGCCAACATGATATTTTGTACATTTTACAGTGAAAATATGGTACACAATACTATCTACCACCACAATGTGAAAGTGATCTTATTGGTTCTTTTTCTAAAGATGTTCCTGTCTTTGTTTAAAGTATTAAATTAGTTATCGTCTTTGTACAGGGTATAATCAGTTTACCTCTATAATGAGATGTAAAAATAGAGGAAGACACATCGTGAATCATAATCAAAATTGCTTGAAGACGGTGAGTCCAAAAGATTCATTTCCGAAAGAAAACCAAACCAAATGTTCTGATGTTGGGCTAGTCCGACAGAAAACATCTGGATTACTACTCACACAAGCATTTCTACTTTCAATCATTTGTTTAAAGGTGCAATGTGTAGTACCTGGCCACTTGCTCAGAAGAAATAGGGGGCAGCTTTTCACCTCCACTTTTTTTTTTACAGCCCATATTAGCTAAATTTAACCAAATTGCAAATAATCTGAGGTCAAAATGACACTGCTATCTTGTGATTTTCACACGTGGCTGTATGGTCCGTGTGCGCTTTGATAGTTGGTTTATTGGTTTAAATCCAAAGTGTCAGAAATGAAACTACGATCTGCACTTTCATCTCGTCGGTCAGGAGACCACCCTAACCCGGAAGAGAGCAGTCGGCGCTCGGCAGCTCAACGAGACGGAAGAATTCAGCCAGCACAAGACCCAGACCCCAGTGCCCGGAGTCATAGTGGGTTGGTTGAGAGCTGAGTCCAACCGGTGTTACACCAGCAGCAGAAAGTTGCAGAAAGACCCACAATCGCTTCTTGAGGAACAAGTGGTTTTACCAGAAAGAAGGAGCCGGACCTTGCTGGTTGGTAATAGATACCTCCGCCAGGACAAATCATTGATGAATTTGGCGTAATGTCGAAACTGAGAATTCTTCCTAATCTTTTGATAATGTTTTAATCTAAAGTTCTGACCAGATCTTACACGTTGCACCTTAAAACACATGAACTCACATGAAACAGAATGAATACAGGATTCAACGGACAGAGAGCTTGACACAGATAAGAGACCTGAGCTCAGCTCCAAATGGGGGAACTAAATGGGCCGCACAGCCTCCACCAAAGCAACAGATACGTTGACTGATGATGGCAACTACACTGTATATTCCGGACTCACACACATTACTGTATCTCGCCTACTCTAACGTAGCTACAAGACTGCTGTGACTGAAAGGATCACTCAAACAGGTACACGTTCGGTGGTCGTTGAAGGTAGAAGTGTAGCAATGCTTTCTATGAAAAACATTTTGACTCTTAACTAGAACTGTGAGTTTGATCAGCCTGTGACACCTACCTGTTGTATCATTTTTGAAACTTTATGGATGTCAACTGAAAACAAAAACAAGGGTATTTTTGATTATCTGTGGGGCATTTCAGCTTTTGTTTGATACCAGAGAAAGACAATTGTTCTGTATGTAGCCAATGTGGAAGGACCGCAATTAACTGCATGCTTACTAAACTACTGCTGGACCTTAGCACAGTTCCCCGGAAGAATTGTTTTAACAGCACAAATGTTTGGCTTCTCTGTCTAAGTTACACAGAATGGCAATAGTTGGTTGCAAATAGAGTCTAATTTTGTGTTTACTCATGCTAATTCGGTTTCACCACTGACATTCAACAGAGAATTATTTACACAGGCAACTGTAAGTGCAGAAACAAAAGCACCGTTGGTTTTAAATTTTTTTTTTATTTTCAACATTCCTCTGGTTCCTCAGGCTGTTTTGCTGGTATACAGGGAAATGGATCTGTCTGCCTCAGAAATATGTTCATATTTAACCAATTTGTGAAAGCAATTTTTAGCGAATGCGGGGGTAGCTTTGTGATGTTCATACGTTGCAAGTAAAAGACAGTAAGGGTGTGGCAGTAAGGGAGGTGATTGGGCCGACAACGTGTTCAGTTCATAACACAACGTCTTCAATCTTCAACAGATTGCATTTCATCCAAAGCTTATTGTTGCACAGACAAAACAGTTTGATATGAACATAAATCTGACGATGAAGGTTTCAAGATTCTTTTGAACTGAGGATTCACTTATTTAATATGTTGTCACTCAGCCTGGTTGTACAACGCTTTGTGTCTACTTAGGATCTGCACACACTGTATATAGTGCTGCCAAATTTTCCTGATCAAAAAAAACGAGGCCTTGTTTTCAGAGGATGATTTTACAAAATTAGCCACTGTAGATGTCCCCTCCTGAACCCGATCTTGCAGAAGTGAGTATACTACCTTCCAACCACATTAGTTCTGCATGGCAACAGGCTTCTCTTAACTTGTTTTCAGACCAATTCAAGTAACTTGTAATGCATTTTTCTAAACAATTCCTCTCGGATGAAGCCTATGCATAGTAGTAGTTCAGCCACCAGCAGTATAAAATTGGACCTCTACAGTGGCAGAAACCAATCAAACCACTAAAATACACATTCTCAAAAGAGCTGAGTTAGTTTGTTGTGCAGTTACAGTGGGAGGTACACGTGGGTAGCAGGTGAATGTGCTACAGGTAGAAGAGGTGCCAGTGGACACGAGCCCTAAAGATTTATTGTTTCGTTTTTTTCCCTTTTGCTATTGTCATTGTTTAAACATGGCTCATGGAGGCCAATAAAGACCCATAACCAAAAACAGCCTGCTCCTTTGTCTTATAATGCTCTGTTTAATCCACTGGAGTCACAACAGCAGTCAGCTATGATAATCTTGTTATTTGGACTCATGTTTCAGCATTTCAACCTTTCGTGGCGATGGAAGTACAGAATATAATCAGAAAGTTGTAGCTGTGACTTTAGACATTGAGTTTCCTAAAATGGCATTGTCTGCACATCATCGCAGGTTTGTTTAGAAGAGCTGTCATTTTCCAAAATACGTGTGTTTCTAAATCAGACTTTTGTGTTGAAATGTCAGAGATTTGTTGACTTGTTTCTGTAACATAAAAAAACACAATAACTCTTAACAACTTTTGAAAGCTTTGCAATAGTAAGGGGACTTTTTCAAACATGTCTCTGGCACCTTCATGTGGAAATGATTTAAAGCTATTTCAGTAATGTGAAGTATATCTTATAGTTTAGAAAACACTGGACAAAGTCTGTAGCTTGTGATGACTCGTCTCTACACTGACAAAAGACAAGACCGTTTCCAGTGTTATTTTTGTAAAAACATTTAAGATCAACTGGCTGTTCATTTAACCAGGAATAAGCAACTGTATCATGGAAGGCTACAAGACAACAGTAACTGATTTCACAGATTAGCACGGTTTCAATCAAAGACAAGGAACTAATTAAATTCCCTGGTGGCATCTTTTGTCCTTGTTTGAGATGAGCCAGGCCTGACCAGAACCAATCAGCGCTGTCTGGCTTAGAACAATGCCTGCTGGTGATGAATTGTGTCCAACTTAAACTGGTGACAAGGCAATTAAAGCATCAAGGCAACCAGGCAAAGCAATTACTCTTCACCTGCATCAGGCACATGCATGATGGGAAATGATTTGCTCATAACTGAGTTTATTGCTATTTGGCTAAAAAGTTCACCAACAGGTACAATATTCAGTTTTTTTCTCTTTTTTTTCATGGCTCACAAAACAGACATGAGTTGGATGGTCACATTTTTACAAATTAAGTGATTACCTCTGAGGGCTTCTGATCCTTTGAGATCCATTGCTAATTTTCTCAGCGCTCTAATCGGCAGGTTTCTGTGAGTGGGAGTCGTCATGATGAAGAGGCATTTACAAGAACAGTTGATTAAGATAATCCTCTGTAGCTACAGCATTACCCTGAATAAGTATGACATTAGATATCCACGATAACGTTTACATTTGATCTTAAGCGCCTCCATCCGCCTGAGGCGCACTGAACACCATCCCAGTGGTGGGAAGGTCAATACCTCTTCAACCACTGTCATCAATAGAACTAGTGTCTACAAATACAGGATACGCCATGTCTAAATGTTAAGACAGCACACCCATATGAAACCCAGAGGCACATGAAAGGCTTGTGCTGTTGGTGAGGAGATATAGGAGAAGTGGATTTCGACACAGAAACACAATCTAAGCAGATGTACAGAAACAGTATATTTGGTGATGTTGGATCTCTGAGTCACACCGTGTGATTCTTGGTCATATAAAATGGTTTAAAAATGACTATAATCGCAGACTGCATGGGAAGGATGATCAAAATACAGACAAAGGACAGCAATTTAAATCTAGCCTTAAAAATGTGCATGTAATGTACACCATGTACATTTTATACATTTCTGCATCAACTCTGTTCATTTCAAGTGTCAATGATTGATGAAAGAGTTATGCACACTTAACAAATTAGAAAAAGTGAGACATCGCACCACGGTGGTTGTGACGAAGACATTTTGTGGAGCTTTTTTGGTGAAAAGATGAATGTACTTTATCAGTTTTCTCAAATGAGTGAAACAGCGCCCCCCTGGTAACAGCAGGTCGCCGCTATTCAGTGTGTGTGGTCAAAGATGGAACAGCACCCACACAGTCGAGGCAACCCAGGCAAATCTGCGGAGGGAGGGAAAAGCCAGGTGACATTAATTCAATTCAATTTCAATTCAATTTATTTTTGTATAGCCCAAAATCACAAATTACAAATTAGCCTCAGAGGGCTTTACAATATGTACACATTTGACATCCTCTTGTCCCGGGACCCTCACATCGGAACAGGAAAAACTCCCCCAAAAAGAAACCCTTTAACGGGGAGGAAAGAGGAAGAAACCTGTGGGAGAGCAATAGAGGAGGGATCCCTCTGCCAGGATGGACAGAAGTGCAATAGATGTCATGTGTAGAACAGGATAGTGAATTACAACACATTCAATGTAATTACAGCACATTCAATGTATGACAGAACCACGGCAGGAGGCAAGACCTGGTCCAGGTATAACCCGGATACACAGGAACCTGTGAGGCGAGAAAGCACAGAGACTCTGGTGAAGAAGCAGGTCAATAATGTGCATTAATGGTATCGGTAATATGAAATAGTAATGTGAGTAATAATAAAAGTGATATTAGCAGTTGGAGTCAGCAGGGCCATGGTAGGAGGAAGGACCAGGGTCCAGATGAAACCACGCTCCATGGAAACCTGTGAGGAGAGGAAGCACAAGTACTCCGGGGAAGAGACAAAATCAGTACTGTGCATTAATGATATCGGTAATAGGATTAATAATGTTAATAATGAAGATCGTAGTAGGTGTCAGCAGGGTAATTAGTGTCTAAATTGTATCAATTAACGGTTACAGTCACTGTTGAAGTGCAAGAAGTCTATGGAAAAGAAACAAAAGGACAACTCAGAAGACTTTACTCTCGCCTCACCGCAAGTGACAGAAAGTCTACAACATTTTACTTTAATTTAGCTAAACTTGTAAAAACACACGAGTGTTGGCTTGTTTTGACGCTGATAATATTAGCTAACGCTAAGACTAGTTAGCAGTGATGGAGAGATGAGAAGAGGAGTTCTCTGAAGAAACAAACTAACTAAACGACCGTTACAACAAGGCAGTGGGATTTCATTTGACATGGATGTGGACCATTTCATCTCCATTGGCAGAGAGGAGGATGGACTTCGAAACGTGTGTCAGACAACAATACACCACGTGTGTCTTTCTGTCTCTCTTCCTTGGCTGCCTGTGCGTATAGCTAACCCTCCGCTGTGCGGCTGACTTACAGCAGCCCTACTGTATGGTCGCTGTCGCTGTATTATTCTGGACCTTGTTTTCACTGATGCATGTTGTGCTGCTTGCTGCTGCAGGAGCAAGGCTTTGAATAATGCGACAATTCTGCACTTATTAGTAGTTCAGCCATCTGTTGATTTGGGAATGAGCATGCAGAAGATCTGCTTGTTGCTTGAGAAATTGTTGTTGTTTTTATAAGACATGCATTGGTCTTGTTGATATTCTGTGTTGATTAGTATCAGAAGATATGCTTTATAGTGTATGTTTGTAGGTGCATAAGAAAGTTGTGCATGTATCTATGATATGTGGATTTGAACATGCATCAAAAATGCTACAGTACGTATTTGGATTAGTCAACTGTTGGTAAAATGGCACATTTTTGTAATTTAAACCTGATGTCTTATGGCTTTTGAATCACCACTTATGGGCACTTTGCTTCAGGGTTGATTCATCTAACCCCGGGTCGGAGTGGCTTATCATCTTATGGCTTTTTATTATGCTAGATATTTTCACATTTCGTCTGTTTAATAATCAAAATCACTTAAACATTCGCATGAAGGCCATAATCACCATGATTTAACTGGCACTGACTGCTCCTGAGGTTTGAAGGGGCCAGAATCACCACTTGGAAATTGACCTGGAAGAGGAGAGCTGGATATGTGTTTAGAAACGACAACAACAAGAGCGAGGATCACTCTATAGTAGAGATGCGAGCCTGACCTGCTGATCAGGATTTTTCTTTCCAATGTCTATAACCGACACTAAGGCTCCGGACTCACTTTTTACCCAAAAAACTCTCAAAAATTCAAAATGTTATCCTTACTGTGTTGTCATCTTTAGTGGTTATTTGCATGCAAACACACAATTCAAATGAATAGGATTCACATAATTTTGAACGTTTGATTAAAAAAACTCTTTGCATCAGTAATTTTAATTATGTATCATAAGCTGCTTAGAGCTAGAGTTGGGAAGTTAAACAGGTCCATAATTCCCTCTCTAATATCAGTTTTATATTGAATATATAATACAACCCAATGCCAGGGAGAGGCTGCTGTCTGTCTGCAGACAAGTGGGACACTGTGATTACTCTGAGCAGTAAGAATGGGAGTGAATGACAAGTCAATAATATTGATTAAGTTAGTTGTTCCTCCGCGGCTTATTTTGGACTTGTATTTGTGACAAATTGCCAGCTGTATGTCTTCTTCACTCACGCTGAAGAACTTCCACACTCATGACATGCTGTGTGTGCGTGTGGCGCTGTGTGCCGATGTAAAACTACCATGCACAGGTACTCCTGTGTGACGGGAAACTGACAGGCCGTTTACTGGCTAAACGTCTGAAAACCGTCCGGTTTCAAGCGTCAGCCGATTGATCACCTCGACTGAATTTTTAATTCATGTCTTTATATCCGTGCTATCAACAGCCTTCCCTTTTCTCGAGTGCTCGGTGGGGGCAGACGATAAATCCAACAGCGGCTTCAAATAGATGATATTAACTCCCACACAGGCGTGCAGCAGCACACCTGCTTGCTATATAGTGAGAAATCTTCCCAGGTTATATAAATGTTTGTTTTTACAAATACATCCCCCTCTATCTCTATGAATAAATTCTTTATTTACACACTGATTCATTCCCGCCTGTGGTTTAATTTTCTTTGGATGGTGCTAAGCGCAAATGCTATTTAGCCTTTGTGCTTCCAGCACAACCCTCTGGAGACACCATCAGTGCATTGGGTCAAGTCCCAATTATATTAAAGTGCATTAATTCAAAGGGGACCTTTTCTCAAGCGCATGTTTAGTGAAGACGTGTGTAGGTTTGTGTTCCGTTGTGTCAGCAACTGCTTCGGATGAACTGGATCACTGTCATCACTCCAGTTGTTCCTGATGTGGTCCTCCAGCATTAACGGCCATGTATCAAACTATGCGCTTCATGACATGAAGTCGATTTTAAAAGTACTCCAGCACTCCAATATGTTCCTGCTTTTGACACTTTTTTGCTTTGTCCCTTGAGACAATAGTTAAGTTTTAAGGGCTGTAGTCTGTTTTGCTGCGCAGTGTTTCCCAGAGGATTTTGACTCTGGTATAGGTGGTGAAGAAGTTTGTGCAAAGTTTGCACCCATCCTCGATCCAACAGGTCCTTGCAGCCTGGTCTGAGGTCTGATTTTATCTGAAAATGAAGGTAACAACAATTAGCCAAATTAATGAAAATAAAAGGTGCATTGGAGCACACTGTTTGTACTTCTTTTAGTTCAGCAGATGAGTCAGTTTATCATGTACAGTTGAGTCCATAAACTTCAATACAGCTAGGCACAAGACATTCAAACTCCGTGTATGTTACCATACAGAGGTGAGTTCTGTGTGTCTGCTGGCACTACGGGGGCTGTTGGTCTTGACACAACCAGTGTTATTACTTAAAGAAGTTCACTACTTGTAAAAAATGCGTAGAAGAATCTAACAATTCCCCAATCTGGGGCCCGGCAGGGAGGCGTCTTATGCCCAGCAGGCCGCAGGGCTTACAATACACTGGTGGAAACCCTGCTCTGTCTTTACATGTCAAAAAACACCACTGGGCAAAATACATACAAAACACAGAATAGTAAAATGATCATACCCGTCATTGTGCTGCCCCATCGGTGCCAAGCCCACTGAGTTCTCAGCTGGCACCTGCTTGTTCTGCACGACAGCTTTTACAACAGTGATGATGGAGTCAGCGTCATCACTGACTGTTCTGATGTGAAAAACCAGTATCTCTGAATCCAGCTATCTGAAAGAAACATAAACCACATCAAATCTAGCATGATGAGGGGTTTGATAAAGATGAAACAAGGAGTTATTTGGGGAAATCGGGAAAATGGCAATCATGATAAAAGATATTGGTGATGAAGCAGGAACAATTCCCTCATAATGTTATTCCTGCCTTTTACTCGCTTCTCCATCTACTGTTGAACCTCCGAGATAAAGAAAGTCTGTTTTTCAAACCTGAAGCCCTGCGAGCGTGGTCCCCCAAATATATGTTCATACCTGATGTGCAGATCAGGCTTAAGAAGCTGTGCTTTCATACCGCTCAAGGCTGATGGCTCGGGATGCACTCTTCTGCTCCATTAGAGGTTTTTCGATTCGAAAGAATTATGGTTATCATTTTTGACCAACTAAGACAGGCAATTAAACCCTCCAGTTATAGCTCATGCTCCATAATAATGACGAGCTCAGAGGCATTCATGAAAAAATAGTGACAATTCCCAACATACCACGTCTGAAACTTTAGGGATTATTCTTTGAACGAGTTGTCGATGTGACTTTAGTAATGTTAGGAAATGACCTAATGCAATGGATTCATGCTTTGTTGGCGGTGCTCAGTATTGATATGGTGCTCCAGATAATCCTTTCTGTAATGGATGGCCCCAACCTCTAAAAACTGTCTAATTATTAAAAGACTATTTTGTACAGGAGGCTGTGCTGCCAGGAATACCAACAAAGCATCCCTAACAAGTACAAACTATCCATTGGGGCTAACCACGGCAATGACTGTGATCTAATGGGGCTAGTTTTTTAGTTTGGACTTTTTCTCCCAATTAACCTCTCGTGTCTTAATTTCGAATCAAATTTTTGACATCTATAATCTACCCTACATTATTAAATAAAATAATTAATTATCAATTATTAATTAATTAATTCAAATTAGATAATTTCATTGTTAAACCATTGTTTTGCTTGAGTGTTCATTTGATGTGCTATACAGTCTGATGTACACATGTGAATGATCAGAGAGGCCAAGTCAGAATAAGAGTAACATGAAGCCTGTTTAAACTGAGGCTGTTGCCTTTCAGGATTCCCTGATATCCCGTGTTTTCCTGCACCTAGATGGCATAAAGAAAGTAAATGCATTCCACACACACCACTTACTACTGAAATGACTCTGACCTACGACCCCTTTCTCTGCTGTCACACTCCCCTGCTGTCTGCCGTGGGAACTACCTGCCCTCCTGTCACTCTCTGAATGACAGCGGTGTCTTCTGCTACCAACAAACGAGTAACGTTAAAACTCCGCTGCTTTTTTCTGGAGTAAAGCCGATATGAAGATCCAAGCAGGCCATCCTAGCTCTGCCATCCATTCTAGCTGTCTTGCTTGTTTCTTCCTCATCTGGTGGTGGATTGCACTCTCTTTTCTCGAATAATTAAAAAATGCCCATGATCTGAAAATCGAGAGTACAAACAAGAGGTTGACTGATTTTTAATGGTCAATGTCATAACTATAGTTTGGTGCAGGGAAAAACCTGATGGCCAATTAATGGTTTTATACCCCCTTTTGTGCACACACACCCACACACCCACACCCACACACACACACACACACACACCCACACGCACACACACACACACACACACACACACACACACCCACACACACACACACACACACCCACACACACACACACAGACAGACGAGTGGAGATTTCTGCACATAACTTTATTTTTGGATCATTGATTAAATAATAGTATAAAAAATGTAATACTTTATGTGCAAACTCTAAGCTTGAATTGGGTTGTGTCAATAAAAAAAAATAGTCAGAACTATTCATTCCAATTTTAAATGAAAGGGGGGGGGAGGTTGTGTGTACATACGTTGCAAATGCTACTTGCAACCGAATACTTTGGTATCCTTATTGTTGAACCAATTGTGTTTTCAGAAAACAACATTTTAATATAAGCAGTCTAAAGCACCACCATCACAAACTACAGCCTCCGTAATGACCACGGTTACATCAACACTTCACCGACAAGCGTAAACAAAACATTTAAATGATAAATGATGGCAGTTATTACAAATATGTACTGAATTGATGTCGATCTCTCGGTGGTAGTGGTAGATTTTACAGATGTCTGGTATTTCAGTGCACATTTTAAGCTTCATATTGTTGAAACTGAATATTTTTCAGTGGCATTTGTCCGACAGATGGGATATAATATTCTGCATTAAATTGTCTTGGCATGAAAACGAAATGGTTTTGGGGTTTGTCACTCCTTGTGTTCGTTTTTCACCTCCTCATCAGGAGAATCAGCTGTGTGTTCTCTATTGTGTTTAATACATCTTAAAACTTTCTCAAATATCTTCATCTTAGTAGTCACAGTGTGTCTGGTTGAATGAGTGACACGCGTTTAATTAATCAATCAAGCTGTGGACCGTTTCGATGGAATTGCATTTACTGTGTTTACTTCCTGTCAGTCATGCATGTCTTTTATTTGCCTCTACTGTATACATCTGGACCTTTTTTATATCTGTACTTGCAAATTTAGAATTGTGTCACGATGATGTAATGACCCGTCTTTGTTTTATGCAGTGCGACAGGATATAAACACATTTTAAATGTTCACGTTTACAACCGTGAAATGGCCAATAGCAAATGACTCACTGTTTTTTCATTATTTCTGAATAATATCAACATTTTGCTCAGATTTTAGGAACATGATCCAGCTTGTGTGAGCCATGAGGATGCTGCACTGAGATGTATTTTACGCCCCAGTGAGAATGCAGCTATTGAGAAAAGGCAGACTCATGAGGGAAAAGCAAGAGCAGTAGTCCAAATCTAGACCCTTATTACTCTTTATGAGCATATGGTATAGTTATGAGTAATAAGGGTCACACAGAGCCTCTCAGGCCATTTCGCAAAATAGCATCCCATTTTCCTCAATCACATATCACTCTGGTAATGTTCAAATGCGTCTGTGTGTTGTGTTTATGGGTGTATTTGTCTGTGCGCTTGCTTTTCTACCCTTATGAGGACAAAATAGCTCTAAGGCCTATATATAGTTAAAGGAAAACCTCCAAAGAGACGCAATGTTGTGCACCTAGCTTAGAGTCACATGTTGGATACAATTCAGGAATAATTTAGGATTAAATTAGGGTTGGAGTTACAGTAAGTCCTTTGGTTAAAATAGAGCATATAATGCAAAAATACTACAATGAATTGTGTATTTGTGACCATGTACTATTCAAGCACGTGTACAAGTGTGTGCGTGTTAGAGAGAGACAGTGCATGTAATGTTATGACAATCTGTTAGTATAGAGTCATTTCAGAGGGAGCGCACAGTATTACCTTCACCTTGCCAAAATGGGCTTGTGTTTTTGTCCATTAAGGTAAATACACCTTCTAGACTTTATTTTATGCTTGCAGGGCACACACACACACACACACACACACACACACACACACACACACACACACACACACACACACACACACACACACACACACACGCAAGGACTAAAGTCAAACACACAGCAGCACACTAAAGATGAAGTCTGTCTCTTTTCCACTGTTTTCCTGACCATGTTGAGAGCTGTTCCAGATACTACGTCAGTCTCAAGATGCTTTACCCTAACTTAACTAACTATATTTTTAATTACTCAACAAATTAAATGTGTATTTTTTATTTATTTATTGTATAAATACTTGTGTAAAGCCCTTTGAATTTAGGGTGACTCGTGTCGTCTATCAATCTATGCGTCATCCAGTGTGCATACTAATATAAAGAGGTTAGTACTTGTTGCTCATCAATAGAGGTGTGAATCTTTACTGGTGTTTCGGTTACGATACGCCGGTCAACAATTCGTATGCGCAACGATTCCAGATGCATCTCAAGGTTCTACATTACTGCACATCATCATTTAATACAAAAAAAATCAGATTACAACAGTCGATAATATCAAAAGTTGCATCTTTTCAATAGCAGCATCTGTGTGACCCACCGCAGTACATTAACATTATTAACACGACACATAAAAGCCTCTGCAGTGCATTAGTGTGTTAATCTCCAAGGTGTTCACAGAGCAGCTCTATGACAGGGCACTTAACGTCGAGTGGACTTCTACATAGTCATAGCTCTTGAACTTGGTTTAATGACAGGGTTAACAGCTCTGCGTTGAATTACAGCTTAAAGGCAAGGCAAGTTTATTTGTATAGCACATTTCAACAACAAGGTAATTCAAAGTGCTTCACATAAAACCATTAAAAGCATCAAAACATAAGACAAAAGAAAAGGAGTTTAAAAACAATTAAGAACATTCATTGCATTGAAACATTAAAAAAACAGTGTAAGAAATAAAATACAGTAGTAAAATACAGAAATGCAGGAAATTGATTAATATATTAATTGAATGTGGTTCAATTAAAGGCAGCAGCAAAAAAGGTTAAAGGTTTTTTTCTTTTTTTTCAGCCCAACATTGTTGACAACAGAGCAGCTAATAACACCTGCCCTGAGTGAAACACGGATCAGATCAGAAGAGGAGAGAGAGAAAGAAACGCAACAGACATGTTGGCAAAATACTCTCACTGAGCTGTAAAACCAAACTCTAGATTATGTTCCGTCACTGCATCGATGCAGAATCGTTCACATCCGCATCACGATGCATATTATACACAAGCAATTCCCACACCTCTACTGATCAGTTGTTATCTACCTACTATCCAGAAACGTACGTCTGTCTGTCCACTCCATTCATTTTTCCTCCTCCTGGCAAAGCCTCGCCGGTAGGGTTGGGTACCAAACTCTGGAGAAATGTAGCGATTCGATCTCAAAGATCGGTACCGGGCCAATCGATGCATTTTTTTTCCGGATTGGTATCCGCTATATTTAGCTATTGAGCCCAATCCGACCCCGTGTTTTCACCCACAAAGCTAACGTGCGGAATGCATCGAGGGCTGCTGTCAACGCTCCAACTCGTCAACTCGCCTCTGCTCCGCTGAACTCGCTGTTAAAGGGAGCGAGAGGCAGAAAGGCCCAACAAGATCACTGAGAGGGTTTTTCTTATGACTTATTTAATCACAAAACAAAACACTGGGCAACAGCTCTCTTAATGCAATGCAGAAATATTAAACTGGGCTGGGACTCAGTTTCAGGAGGCTGGAGGTTGTGGGGACAGATTTGAGAGAGGAGTGGGAGGAAGGTTTGTTTTTCTCGTTTCTAATATGTTCTAAACAAATAACAATGTTGAAATTGATAAATTTAGACTTTTTGATATTGCAGAAAGGGTAAAGTAGCTGTAGCTAGAGATGGGTGTACAGTTTATCAATACTTATTGGTTCGGTTGCTTTTTGAATTATTATTTTTTTTAATAATAAATTCAGAGCAGGATTAGAATTAATTCATATTTTTTTAAATATAACTAAATAATGTTTCCAACATCAAGTCACCATTTAAACTCAATCATATCTCACAGGAAACAAATTATAAATCCCATTCCATTCTCATAAACTGGACAGCGAGACCACAAACAGACAGCTTTAAATGGCTTGTTTGTAAGAACTAGTTTGTCTATTTAAATATCGCTTTTTTCTTCTGCGCGTTTACATCACGTTCATGCTTGTTGAACAGGTGTAAAGGCTTTTTACTCCCGAGGCTTTCATTGCACTGAGTAATGAGCGTAGTTGTTGCAGTTATCTTCTGTCTTCTTTTTCACACATGCAGCCTTTGTCTCGCGCTGACCCTCCATGTCTCCAACGTCTGTCCTGCTCTCTCTCTCCGTCTCAGTGGCTCATGAACATACTGTATTCCACTCCAATTTAGAGCTGCTTTCCATTAACATGTGTTTTGTCCGTCGCTGCAGGCTCTGCACTGCTACACGAGTTGATTTACAGCTCTTATCAAATACATATTGCCAAGCGAGTGAGACATGCAACCTTTCATTTGCACGCCGCCGCCCTGCAAATTCGACACGCTACATTAACAAGAAAAATGACTGCTGCTATGCATGCCAAGAGTGCGTGCGCGTGTGTGTGTGTGTGTGAGAGAGAGAGAGAGAGAGAGAGAGAGAGAGAAATGGAGGGACAGAAAGGTGAATTAAACGGTGCCAAAGAGGGAAATACTGAACAGTAAGTTGTGATTTTAAGCTTTACCATCTGTGTGGGTGAGAGAGCAAGGGAGAGTTTGTACGTTTTGAAGGTGTGTAATTTATGACTGCCAGTGTGTGCAGTTTTAACAGTGATGAAGTGTGTTTGTGAATGAGAGTGAGGTCAAACTGGCTGAACGTACCATCCGTGTCCTGGGAGCCCACCAAGGGCCACAGCGGGCCAGTGACGCCTTGAATGTGGAAAGACAGAATTAGTCCTATTTTATTCTGATCTGGGTGAAGTCCAAAAGCACAAAACAACCACTTGTATATGTTTTTACTCAAATTTATCAAAATAGATAAATTAAAAAGAGTTTTTATTATATTGGCCAAATAAACAATTTGCGTCTAATTGGGTTATCACAGATTATAGGTTAGACTTTTTCCTCTCGTAAATATTGTCCATTTTACAGATTGTGACGAGAAAGAAAAGTATTTAATTAGGTTTCCAGCTCCATCCAGTGTAAATGTCTGTCAACTGAATCAGACATTTGTTCTATTTTTGAAGTTGGTGCTTCATGATCAGAGATGGGGATGCACAGACGCCACTTTTTCTCAGACCAAGTTCAAGTATCTTTGAATACTTGCCGATACGAGTACCTATACGAGTACTTAATAATACCGTTACAGTTCTAACGCCAACTTTGAAAGCATGTTTTTATTTTCATCAGATGTTCCATCACTTTCTGATATTCAACATACAACACAAGTCTGTTGTTGACAGTTCAAAATTCCACTTTGTGTTTTCCTGATACTAACGGAGCATAGTTCGCGGTAGGGATATTGATAATTACACCGTTTAGCCCTGCTGTCAATCAACAGTTCAAAGGAATATTTCTTTAAGGGCCAGCGTGCCTGAGCTGGAGCAGTTAACCTCGGGGCTTTAATCAGCAGCTTGAACTGAGCTCAGGTCTCCTCACGGTTCTTCAGACGTTTACCATGTATTCACTGTATTCACTGTACTCCCACTGCACTGCTACATACACACACACACACACACACACACACTCTCTCTTTCTCGATCGGCCACTGGCTAAAGTTACGCTTGGCTTGCAATGCAGTGGCAGAAACGCTGAGCGGTTTTGCGAGGCAGACACACAGCCGACAAGCTCACAGCTAAACTAATTGATGCGATGGAGACTTACTGGGGACGGCCTGTTTTGGGATAGACTTTAGCTGGCGATGAATGATGGATTTAACCTGTTCATGCATCAGGTTAATGTTGCTGCTGTGCAATTTATTAGGCTTAACTGATAAGAGATCAGCGAGACTTTGCCATCGTGGTATCGGAACCGGTATCTGTGCATCCCTCGTAAAGGTTGGGGTAACTAAATGCACAGTAAGTCATTGCATTGCCCTCCTACTGTAAGTGACAGAAACAAACTGTGTTGTGTTCAAACATCTTAATGGTTTAATAATTGAGAGTGAGACGCACAGATCTGCAGCAATGGGCTGTAAATGTGTGTAAGATGGACTGTGACTTGGTTTATAACAATGCCTTTCACACACACACACACACACACACACCGACAAGTGTAGTCCATGGCTCATTAATCGCTCTGACCTTCCTGAGGTGTTTGGTTATCCACAGCCTGACTGAGCTTGCTGGTTAATAGATGATATCTACTACACACACACACACACACACACACACACACACACACACACACACACACACACACACAAATAAGAGACTTGGCATGTTAACAGACCATAATGTTATTAGATGGTTGCATTATTCATAGTTTTCAACGGATAGATGTATAGTAGATAGATGCACATACTTTGCAACTAAATTCTATTCTGTGTCAATGGTGGCGCAAATAATGGCCTCATTACTTCTGGCATACACACGTATATAATTGACACACACATTGTAAGGAATGCAATGGCATCAGACTCACGAATACAAAACAAAATGTACTATATACCTACACACAAAAAAACTCTCTGCAATTAAATCCACTAGTTCACCGCGTGGATACAGAAATACATGTAGACACACACAATCGGGAGAGGGGTCAGAGCACATAATTATTTCTATACTACACACACACTACACAAAACAACCAATGTCTCTTACTTTCTACTGTTGACTTTTCTCACACCAGCAGACAGGTGGAAGAGATTTGGCTTCAGGTACGTGTCTGTTCAGCCCACTGCACCATCTGTCCCAACTCCCCTGTTAAGGGTCCAGCAACGTCTTCCTTGATTTATGACTGTGTGTGTGTGTGTGTTTACTTAAGACGATACTAATAAGCTGTGTGAGAACAGTACGTGCGTGTGTGTAGGTGTTTGATGCATGACATGTTCAATCAGTCTCAGAGCCATAAATGGCCACTGACTCATCCATTCTACTCTATTTAATAACAACTGGAGATTCAACAAGGTGAGAAAGAAAGAGGCAGGAATATAGAATAAATGGAAATAATTGATTAGAATTGAACCAGGAATGTTTTTTTATTGATAGTCAAAATTTGCATCATGTAAAATAATAAGTGTTTAAATGGGACGTGTTAACAGTTGTGTGTGTGAACATTTTCTTTAACATATCTAAGCGTTTGTATCTTAGTCCTGATAGTACGTTGGTAAGTTAAATTGCCTTAATATTGGTGGAGGAGAAACCAAACATCGATCATCCCTTCAGTCGGCACAAGCCCAGGATCCATGATAAGGGTCTGAATGAGAGGGAGCTCGTGTGCATCCATTGGTATCAATACTTTCAGTGTTTCTGCTGATGACGGGGGCCAGCACAGCAAAAGAAAAAGACAAACAGTAGCTGTTTGATGTTTGTTCATCGTACCTGGCTGCAGCCCCCTAAGCACCGCCTCTCATGTCCATGTTATGTGCATATTGATGACTTTTTATACTGGATCCCACAGCAAACGGGAAACATTTTACATTGATGTTTAATGTAGGTTTGTATGTGTGTTGTATGAATGACAAATGGGTGTGGCCTCAAATTGTAAATGAATATGAGCTGAAAAAATGTGTGTACTGCCCGGTTTGTCACTTTTCTGAACGGTAGAGTGACAACAACAGAAAAGATGAAGAAAGTGTCAGAGTGTCAGTCAAGGAGCCATGTAACATTTTGACATGAGCTACATTCACTACACAAAAACACGGCAAATACCCGTCTTCTCCTGGAAAAAGTCAACTTTGATGTACGTCCTTGAAGGGTTCATGACTAGAGAGCTTCCTTGTTGTTTTTTTACGGTGTAAGTTGTGATGTCTCTGATGAGCATATTGCTACTTTGTCAGAAGGAACCTAGAATGTTGACAAAGTATTTAGCTGACCTATGACCCATCTTGTTAGGCTACCTTGCTGACCACCTGCCTTTCCTCTTTTTCTTTCTCACCATTCATCTGCTCCACCCTCCTTGTGTCATTCCACCTGATACGCCACCCCTTCCTCCCCCTCCCCCCCCCCCCCCCCCCCTCCCTCCCAGCCTTGGTGATGTATGGCTCCTTTGAGACACACTTTACTGTGGTCGTGTTCCTCTTCAGGGCTGAAGTCACAGGGCCTTGTTCTTTAGCATGGACGTGTGTGTGTGTGTGTGTGTGTGTGTGTGTGTGTGTGTGTGTGTGTGTGTGTGTGTGTGTGTGTGTGTGTGTGTGTGTGTGTGTGTGTGTGTGTGTGTGGATTTGTGCTGCAGGTGCATTCTGTTTGTGTGTGCTAACTTTTGTGCGTGCATGTGTTTGTGTATGGCCGCATTTGTGTGTGTTTGTGTGCATGTTTGTAGCTGTATCTCTCTCTGGTGGTCCTACAAATAGCTGATACAAATTACATCCCAGCATCAGCCATCTGTGCGTGTGTGTGTGTCTGTGCCATCCCTACATGACCATTCTTGGTTAAAATTACTTTCCTCCGCTACGCTTGACGTTTCTCTACACTAGTTTCCTCCTTTCAGGATTGCTCTGTGCCCCGATACTGTAAGACTTATTTACATTCACAGCCAGGCTGAATTCCCCAGGAGGCCCACAGTCGTCCAGCGTGTTGCCTCGACAAAGACGAGCGATGCTTTGTGCGCTGGCCGATCCTGGCTCCCTCAAGTTTGAGCTCAGTTTGTGTTTTCTTGTTGTTGTTTCTGTCTTTCTGTTTTTTCTCTCCCTCTCTCGTTCTCGCTTTGTTTGCTGAGTAACTCAGCCATAAGCGTGTGTCTCATGTTTAAAAATAAATAAATAAGTAAAAAATGTTGCTTGATACCCGTACAGCGTCTCTGATGTGACGTCACCCATTGATTTTAGGACTGCCATTATGAAGCTTAAAATACGCCGATTACGCTGTCGCCATCTTGGATTATGACCATCGGCATGTTGTTTTTTGCAATCAATGAACAGAAGTTACCATATTTGGTATGCGGGGGAGTGACGTAGAGACGCTTATATGGCTCTTGCAGCGGCCCGTCAATCACAGGAAGCCCGCCCTAAAGCATACTTCACTTTGTGGTCTATTTGACTCTAAATGAACCATAATGTACTAAATGAACATCATGCTGTATTGACGAATACTTCAAAATAACGATTGAGACCATAAACTCAAGTTTACAATGTTTACTGAGGGAATAAATCAAGTGAGAAGAAGGGTCATTGTCTCATAGACTTCTATGCAATCAGACGACTTTTTGCAACCAGAGGAGTCGCCCCCTGCTGGTCAGTAGAGAGAATGCAAGTTTTAAGACTCCGCAATGGCTTCACTCGGCAGAACCGGAGGTTGCCGCCCGTCTCTGACACCTTTCAAATCTGAAAGGACGCAGTCGCTCACTATGAAAGCATCCAGGGGACGCACACTATTTTGACCTGATAATGCTACATTGTGAACAGGAAATAAGTGTTGAAATTATAGAAATAAACAAAACATTTCGCTAAAAATGCGCTGACGAGAGCCTCTGTTCTTCGTCTCAATCTTCCAGGAGAGACTTAATGCCCTTCTACGTGCACAATGTGAATACAGTTGGAGCGTATTTAAAAGCCTTGCCACCTGTATCCTTGTGTTTCGTTAGTCGATTTTTGGGATCTATCTGATCCTTCCCGTGTCTCTCCATCTGCCTCTACTCTCCTCTTCCAAAACTGTAAGACCCAGGAACACCAATGACAGTATTATGGCCCAGTAATTGCAGTGGTGCTGGGTTTGGTCCTGGGATACCATCCGTCTCCAGGCAGCCAAACTACTTTTCAGGAAGCAACCACTGGAACTGATTTACCTCCGAATTTATTCGAGGCACCACTCACTGCTTCCCTCTTCTCTTCAGTTTGTGCTCTTATTCTTTTCTTTCATTTCACATCACCTATTTTCTCATCTTTTTCTTCAATCTGGATTTAGTGTTGCGCTCTTCTTCTGTTTATCCTCCATCACTTTATCTCACGTTTTACCCTCTGTGTTTTACATTTGTTAGTCAAACTGTAGTTTTACTATTGAATAAGTGGTGAAGTTGCTTTACAGCTCTATTATAGCTGCTGACACGTACCTGCTCTTTACTTTTACTTTACTTTACTAATTAAGTTGTAGATAAGAAACATCAATTCTAGGAATAAAATCATTCGGACATAAAAAGAAAGTGTTTGTGTGGCTCAAGTGAGGTTAAACAATCTCATGATTGTGTGTTTGTGGAGAATAAAGTGAACCTTTAGAATGAACAGGTGGATGGAGATTACAAAAGAATACAAATGCTTGTGTGTGTGGTATTTGTTGAGGATATGTGGACGGTGAATGAATTCAGCCTCTATTATAAAACAGTTGGATGGTGTTTGAGATTTTATGTGTGCGTGTTAGTGGTGAAGCTATAGGCTCCTCCTTTGGAGAGGCCGAGGTTCCATTTTAGGAGGCAGCCATGCTTATAAATCGCTTGATGTTGTTTTGCTGCAGCACAGGGGAAACATGCACAAGAGATGAAAAGCATTTGAAAATGAAGAAAAAAAATGAATGACAAAAGGTGAAAATGGGCTGATTTCAACAAAAAGAAGAAGGTGTCTCTTTTGTTGCCTTCTCCCTCTCCCTCCCTCTTCTTCCACCCCAGTGATTGTGGCTCGCCAGTGTTTTCGATTGCGCAGAGTCTCTTTCTTTCCTTGTTGGTTTCCCTCTCAGACTGCTTTCTTGAACAGCCAAATCAAAGCAGAGACATCAGAAAGTTTTTGTGGCACAGACGAGTGAACAATGAAACACACACACAAGTGAAAAGTTTGTCTCCGTTTTGGGTTCCCTATCAAAGAAATGGAAATTCCTTTATTTCACAGGCTAAGAGCACTGACCCTATCAGATGGGTGAGAGAGAGAGAGAGAGAAAACAACGTTCCATATTTGGAAGTATTGTAAAACAACGTTCCATATTTGGAAGTATTGTTTGCTGGCATTGCATTGTGCCGATGGATTCATGTACAGGAGGTTTTATTTCATATACCCAGATGATTTAAGTATTTATGTGTGGTAAAGTGTTGTTGTTGTCTGGTTGAGTTCTTCTTCTCTCACAATGGGTTGTCTGGTATCAAAATGCGATGCGCATCTACATTAAGTTAAGAAATATTCAATCTTTCCCTTGTTTCCCATACTTAGGGTTGACTTATTTGTTTTATTTTAACTTTGTACATAACTACTACGGCCAAAACTACATCACAGGAATGTCCATTTAGCCGTTGACACAGTTGGCCTCCTCCAAGATTTGACGTTGCTACATTGCAAGAATACGTGAGACTTGGCGAGAAGAAGTGGCCATAAATACAAGCAATAGGCCTTTAGCACATCAATCACTTTGTATCGCTGCTGCAACAAGCCACTTCCCCCGGGTTCTCCCCTCTTGACAACCAACAAGTATTACACAACCAATACAACACAGGCATGTAGGTTTCAGCAGGTTCAACAGGTTTGTTCATTAATTCCTTCCACCCACAGTGATGCCTTGTCTATGTGAAGTAATGGTGATTTCCTCCCAGATTCTTTTTATACACATCGTTTCATATACATTTACATCTTGGTGCTTCCGGTTGAGAACCAATCATATTGAATGCGTAGGCTACGGCTACTGCGTGTTTCCACGTTAGATGAATATTTTCTTTGGTGTTTATAGAGAATATGTTCAGGGAAAGGACCCACGCCATTTTAATACCACATGCAAATGGGACCTGAATGCCTCTTGACGACTGGTTTACCTGGAAAAAGCTCCCTGTGGAGTTATTCCTCATACCTAACCTAACGGGGTGCCTGAGTGAATGTTATCTCATTCCTGTGGGCTTCCATATGATTGTGTATTCTGCACCACATTTGTTCGGGTCTATGGAATAATTATGTGATTTCTGCTCAACTGCTGATGTGTAGGACAGTGTCTCCTGCAAGAATGTTATTTGACTGGTATGTTGAGATCTGACTACAAAATAAGCAATTTTTCAATGTTGAGATGATTCATCGTCGGTGTCGCTCAACGTTGATATCAACTTGCTCAAAACGAATAAGTACACTCAAATTGATTGACGCATCACTTATTTTAGGATTGAGTTACGTTTCCTTACTACTTTAATGAGGATATAAAGATGAAGACAGTTTATCCTGCAGTGTCGGGGTTCACCGTGTCTGGGAAGCTCCAAACCAAAGAGCTCTTTCCCTCTTCTTTCCTCACATCTCTTGTGTTGATGTACGACTGCTTGAATTGCACCTGTGTGCAAATCAAATCTGTTTGGACATTGAATTTCAGAAGAAGAATGGTCTCCCTGCAATACCTTCTGCCTTTTGCTGTTCCATTCTTTGCAGAGAAAAGCTTCTCCTCTGCATGCCTATACTGTTTGGAATAATCAGTGTTTGACTTCACAGAAGAGTTATGAGGACAAACTTGTGGTGACGCCTTAACCATTATAAATATCTTTGGGGAAAAAGAACATTTTGTTGTAGTTTGGCAAAGTTTATGTGATGCTAGAAGTAAGATATGCGTGCTTGTGTGAGCATTGGGTTGACTGTTGACAAGGATGCAAATATAATGGACCTCCTCTTCATATTGACAAATGCAGTGTAATCATCCTGTAATGTGGCTGCTCGCTACATTTAACATCAGGACACAGACATGTGGGAGGTTTAACACGCTTGTATTTCTGGCCCACCACAGATTTACAACATGTAATGAATTTCACCCGGTTGTGACATCATATACTGTATCTTTCACTCTCATAATACATTCATAATGCTTTTTCGTGACTCTTCCTCGTGACTCTTCCTCGTGACTCCTCCTGGTGACTCCTCCTCGTGACTCTTCCTCATGCCTGTCAATGTAAATTGGCAAAGCAAATAAGTAGTTTATGCATTTATTTAGGAGACAGGGTTCATTTTTGGATGTAGCAACCACAAGAGCAGATTGACTCAAAGAGGAGTTAGTGCCCTGATGTTCCTGATGTTCCTGATGCTCCTGATTTTGCTGTGGCAGATGGCCGTCTCCTTCCCTCCAACACTGTTCTCCTCTTCTTTTCCCCTCTGTGCTACCTTCGTCTTCTCCTTCCGTCTTTCTTTCCCATCTTCTGTCTTCTCTCTCTCTCTTTTACCCCCAAACTCCTCTTTCTCTCTATTCTCTGCCCAGGTGAGTAATGTTGTGTCAGAACAATGGCCTATTGTGTTTTATTGAGCTGCCCATGTCCTGCTCTCCATCCCGCTCTCCTTCCCTCCTGTTATTCAGTATGCCTGCGTCTCCTCCTCTCCCTCTTTTCCTTTTATTTTCTCCTCCTTTTAGAGCTTGTGACTGTGTCTTTCCAAGGTATTTTAAGGAAGGATGGGTTGATGAATGAAGTCAGGGAGGGTTGGGTGGATTGAATAAATACATTTAGAAAACCTGTGTGCAGGTAGAACAAGGGAGATAATAAGAGGATCAGATGGACGTACGGATGGATGGATAGTCCACTAGAAAGAATAATAAATGTAGTAGAAGGAAAGTAGAGTAGAAATAGATCAAGGAAGGGGGATGAGGGAGAGATGCATGCCTTTCTATTCAACTCTCATGATTCCAGAAATGGTGATTTGGAGTAAAAAGAAGGAAGAGAGTATGATAGAAAAAAAGAAGCGACGCTGGATGACGTTCTGGGAAAGGAATGGAAAGAGTACAGGACGGAGGAATAGACAGAAAGGGATGAATAGAAGGATGGTGTTGTGAATAATGACTGGTCGGTGTTAAGGCCTTAATCAATGCTTGATTA
The DNA here is from genome assembly GCA_028022725.1 of Lycodopsis pacificus. Classification (NCBI taxonomy): domain Eukaryota; kingdom Metazoa; phylum Chordata; class Actinopteri; order Perciformes; family Zoarcidae; genus Lycodopsis; species Lycodopsis pacificus. The sequence continues at coordinate 16,055,775 of CM051692.1, read as the reverse complement.
ATATAAATTCCTGTAGCCCTGGCAGAGGGGCGGGGTTAACCCAACACATCCTTCTTAGATTGATTAGGGAGAGGGCACCAAGGGCGTGCTAACATTGCAGCTCACACACACACACACACACACACACACACACACACACACACACACACACTCGTCTACCGCTCTCTCTCTCTCCCTCACATACACACAAACACACACACACTTAGAATGGCTCATGCATCCTTTGTGCTGACTTTGTGTATGAACTCTCAGGACCTCAGCTTGTGAAGCATCCTGCATTTTAACCTCTTGCACACATACACTGTACACACACATACACACAGAGGGAGAGCGAGAGAGAGAGCTCTAATTCCTAACTGTTCTGGTTGCTTAGTCAGTTAGTAGCATACACATGAGGCCATAATTGATTTAATTTTTTTTGCACAACAAACTATCTAAAAATAACAACTGAGAGTCTCTTGCCAAACACACTCCTCAGGAATTTCATGGAGGACGTTTTGTTTGGTTTCCATTTATTTAAACATTATACAAACAGCTTGCACGGAAGAAGTATAAAAATAAATCGAAAGATCCTAAAAATCACATACATTTTTTCAACTTTAAAAATATAATTTTCTATCGCTGAATGGTTTTGTCTTGAGAGGTACAAACGTGCTTAAGTTAACCATTTTTGTCGTGGGCAACATATCGTATTGTGAGTTAGGCCTACTCTGTGATTCTTTTTCTTTAGACCTGCTGCTGTTTTGTTACCTTTTCTCTACTTTCACTGTTTCTGTCCTTGCATTTCACTCCCTTTCTTTCTTCCAGTCTCTCTGGTGAAGGGCCTGTTGTGACCTCGACACACACACACACACACACACACACACACACACACACATGCAAGTGACCGTGGTTGGCAGTGAGAGACAGCGTTTGAAGATTTAGGGATGGTCTTGGCTTTTTACTTCCTTGCGGCTGTATTTAATGGAGCACCTTTATTTGGTGGCCTGCATAGCTTATAGGTCTGCACTGACACACAGAGAGCAAGATGGACTGACGGAACAAACGGCCCGCTGTAACACGGCATGAGGCTGATCAACGTAACAATATACAGTCATTTGTGAGAATACAGGGGAATGTTCAGACATTTCCTGCATAATGTACATAAATCATGGTGGCACGGCGGTGCCGTCAGCTCACAGCACGAGGGGTTCGATCCCGGGCTGCCCGGCTCTTCTGTGTGGAGTTTTCATGTTCTCTCCGGGTTCTCCGGCTTCCTCCCACGGTCCAAAGACGATGCAGCTCAGGTTGATCGAGCCTGTGATAGCACGGTGTCCTGTGCCTAATGTCAGCTGGGATCGGCCTTATTGAGCAATAAAGAATATTTGGGGAAAAGATGTAATGGAACAGTTCTCTCTATCAGGCAGTCGCCAAATTATTCAGTGTGACGCACGTGGTTGTCAGCTAAAATGAAAGTGAAGATGATCTGGTGAGCGCTGGCAGTGAAAGCTCCACAGCAGCAGTGCAGTTTGTGTGGACACCACATGACACTCTGCTCTTTGGTGTCATTGTAGATCTGCTTGTCTGTTTAAGATGCATGTGAGCTTAAAATGGATCGGTTTAGTACCTATTGTGTTCTGATATGCGTGTGTGTATCTTTCCACCTGTCTTTATTTTTTATTGTCACTCTGAGTCATTCTCTCGGTTTGCTATCTGGCCTTTCCTCTGTTTTGCCCTCTTTCAGTCGTTTGGCATCTCCTTTCAGTGTTATCTCATTCCATTTGATCTCCTCCATTCAGTCTCCCTTTTTACTCGCACTCAAACGCTCGTTTTAAGTATCTCTTCAGCTCATCCTTTCTTTCCCCTGTCACCTCAACCTCTCGTCATTTGCTTTATTTATTTTTTTCATTTTCACAACTCGATTTCTTCTCTTTTCTCTCTTTGCATATTCATCATTTTCACCATTTTATTTCTTGCTGCCATCATGTGGTCATCAAAAAGAAATGAGAAGCCAAAGTGTGGCCTTACTAGGCTGCAGCTAACGGTTATTTTAATCATTGATTATATCAGAACATTTTAGAAATACCCTTCATAATTCTCCACATAATCTCCACATAATTCTCCAAAACCCAAAGATTCTGAGTTTATTATCATTAATGTCATCTGTAAAACCTCACTGTATACATGTTATGTACCAGCAGACCTTCCCCATATCCCCCAAAATAAATGAGGATCACAGGACCGAATGACTACATAACAGTCGCCCTGACTGTGGTTATGAAGTCATTTGAGTTCCCCTCATCGACCTGAGGAACCAAAGCCAGGATCCAGGTTTAAGGACTTCAGCTCTGCCTCTAATACCGTTATTCCGGCTCTGCTGCAGGGCAAGCTCTCCAAGCTGCACCTTCCCGACTCCACCTTCAGTTGGATACCAGACTTCCTGTCTGACACTAAGCAGCACGTGAAGATGGGGAAACGTGTCTCAGAGTCCCGGACCATCAGCACCGGTTCCCCTCAAGGCTGCTTTCTCTCCCCTCTGCTCTTCTCCTTCTACACCAACAGCTGCACCTCCAGTCACCAGTCCTTCAAGCTCCTGAAGCTTGTGGACGACACCTCATTTGAGTCCACCTGCAGCTGGGAGATGAACCATCTGGTTATCTGGTGTGTTCATCACGCCTTAGAGCTAAACACTCTGAAGACGTTTGTGGATTCCACCTGAACCCATCACCTTGTGTGACTCCCCTGTCGACACCATGGAGTCCCTCAGATTCCTGGACTACATCATCGTGGCATCGGAAAACATCAGCGCCCTAATAAGTAAACGAGGGTAATTAAAGAAGTTCAGTCTGCCACAGACAATGATGGTTCACTTCTACACTGCCGTCATCAAATCCATTTTCACCTCCTACGTCTCCATCTGTTACGCTGCTGGCCGAGCTGCATCATCCGCTCATCATCCGCTCTGCTTGGAAGGTGATTGGCTGCAATCTTCCGTCCCTCCAGGACCTGTGGAGGCGGGCAGGGACAATTGTAGCGGACCCTCCCACCCTGGACACAAACTCCTTGAATCACTCCGCTCTGGCAGGAGGCTGCGGTCCACCAGGACCAGAACCTCACACCACAACAACAGTTTATTCCCATAGCAGCTGGCCTCATCAACAAGGCCCAGCTCATCTTTCCGGACAGTTATCTCTGTGCATTGGATTTGCACATCCCCATGTATATGTTTCTGCACATGGTTACATTGTATATATTTCTTTCGATTCTATATCAATATTTCTTGTCTATGCAGCAGTACACCAAAGCAACTTCCTTGTATGTAAAAACCCATCTGCAATAAACCAGATTCTGATATTCTGATAGAAGTATCAAATCATTCGGAGTAAGCAAATGTTTGGCATTTCAGAAAATATATACAAATTATTATTTATTTATTAAAGTAGTTGACGACCTTTTTTTAATTGATAAACTGGCTAATTGTTGCAGCTCTGCATGCTGGCTTCATTAGCCAGGTCATAACATGTGTTAATGAGTCTATATGCTAATGAGGGTCACTGGGCGTACCTTAATGATTGTGTCACGGTCACATGGTTGTCTTTTCCTTATTGATTTGTTGCTGAACATTAAGAGACTGGGCTTGTTCGAGGCAACAATGAAGGGAAATGGGCCATACTACATGTTGGGGGTGATGGGAACACAGCTCAAGTAAGACCTGCAGCTTGTCTTTGGCAACTACTACCATAGCGTTATGAATCTGCTGAGGCCTGTCCGTTAGTATGAGCAGCCTCAAGGCTGAGTGTTGATTCACATCCCCACATGTCTTTAGTACCACCTGTGCTGTGGCATTTTACACGCTGAACAATGAATGGTAACTATTGTTGCAAACACTGAAAAATGCTGAAGATTCATCAAGTAAATCGTTTTTATTTGATTATTCAATTTACCCTCTTGGGCCTGAGGAAAGAGGAAGGACAATGATGGAAGAGGAAAAAAAGGTTTAAATGTCTGTGTGTGCATACTGTATGTAAGTTTGTTTGCTCAGCAGCAGCAAGTGAGAAGTTGGAACTCATCTCGTCCAATAAAGGCTGGTATTTCTCAGTGCACAGACATTTTTTAAGCTAACTAATAGCAGCCTGTTGGCCCTATAAATCACCAGAACAGAAATAAAAATGAATCCATCCCCAAGATGGAGAGGAGTGCACCATGCCAGGACATCATTTTAATACAGTTGTATATGTGTATGTGTGTATTGGATTTGTGCAGTTAAAAAAAGAAGAGAAATATCGGAGAATTTGTCCTTGTATTCATGTGTGTGTAGTAGGCTAGTCTGCTTTGTTCTTTTAAAAATAATAGAAATTAAAAACCCATTTAGTTCATTTTTGTATGTCAGCGCCAACATTAATAAAATTAAGAATAAACTGTAAATCGTATAAACAAAAACATGTCAATACTAATGCGCTAACGGGCGCTACAATGCTAAACTGAAAGTTTCGTCTCTGTCCATAAACCGCAGCAGTCGCATCACACTGCACCTGGTGGTGCAACGGATCATAAACCTCCGTTTCTTTCTTCATAAAAACTCACCATTCAAATGATAAGGAAAAAAAAGATTGTATTTGTATAAATTGAATCAAATCTTGTCATTAGCAGGTTTAATGATGTAGTATAAGCTGCTTGGCGGTATTGTAAACAGATCATAATTACCTCTAATATCTTGTTGTGAAAACCTTCAAACAAATGGATTTATTCAACTTTCTCACCAACACGAGATCACATAACATTTAAATGTACCTTCGTCATTGCGATATGAACATGCATGAAAACCTTTCATGCATGTTCATATCGCAATGACGATTAACATATTATTATTGATCAACACTACTCTAGAGCTGGTTTCCAGACGGTGCTACTGCGCACCGTTCCTGTGATCTGGTTTTGTTCCGTCCTCCGCTGGACTTCATACGACAATCTATGAAGAAGCGGACGGTTTTGCCTCAGCTACACTACGAGCGTTGTCTAGAGCGGCTGCTAGAAACACATGATCAGACTATAGATGCTTCTTTTATTCAGACAATGCATGTCGGCCGTTCAGCTTTATTCTTCAGGGGAGTAATGTTCTCACCGGAGTTCCACGAAATCCATTTTTCTCAGTGGGACAGATTTGCTTCACAAACAGCTAGTGGGCATGCAACAAACTGCTACCACGTGAACTACATGAGTTGTTATGAATTCCACCAGCTTGATATGATGCTTAAACCTTGAGGATATGTGACACCAGATGGTTTATTCTCATTGCAAAGCCCTTACAGGAATTCTCAAGTCACCCGTTTAGCTGCTGGATCATTTGGAAAGTTTGGTTGTAAATTTGCTCACAGTTGTGATTGTGACTTGATGATCCCTTCAGAGTTTCCACAAAGCGTTCTCTTTCAGAGCATCTCTGCTTCCACTTGATCTCCTATTCAAGTTTCATTGTCAGTCAAGTCAACATTTCATTGGATCTATGGATGGTGCTGCAAATGTTTTTGAGACGAGCTCTGCTGCTCTCCCAAATCCATGTTGCTCTCAGACTGCAGGATTTAATGCAGGTGAAGTTTTGCAGACAGTTTAATACTGTGTGGCAGATAAGAAGCTTTGATACGTGAGATTAGAGGGTTTGTCCCTCAAGTCTTCCATCCTCAACAAAAATAATCTTCCATCATTTTTAGATGAAATTCAAGTCCCCGGGTATTCAGCCAGGAAGTTTGCACAGATACTTTAGTTCAGTTCAACTGTGTAAGCATCCGCATTTTGGGGAATTGAAAAATATTCATTCGGCATGTTTGACTACATTTATTGAATTGCTACATTGTGTTGTTGGAAAAGACCATTTTTACATTGGAATTTAGTATAAAAAAAGAATCTGATGACAAAATAATATATAGGCCATTTTCCTTATTTTTTTTCTTCTTTTTTTTAAACTGTGACCAGCAGCACTAAACTTAACTCAGACGCCCCCCCCCCCCCCCCAACAAAACACCAGCTGATATCTACAATAAACTGCCTTTGGCCTAGACCAGGGGTATTCAACTAAAATTCCAAAAGGTCCAGATTGAGAAAATCTCTCGGGCATAGGTCCGAAACATTACAATAATATCTAGCTCGCGCTATTTACTGCCATTTAAATACATATATATATATATATATATATATATATATATATATATTCAAGAAGCCTAATAGTAGTAACAACGTCTCTGTGTAGTCAACAACTGTGAAATCAAATAAAGTACACATCAATTATATTTTAACAATTATTACTCTGTTTTCAAATTCAACTGGATGGATTATTAATAATACATAGACATACATAAATAACTGTTCTTCTCATTTAAATTGAATAATCTGGATTAAAGGATATGAATATGTGTTTGACTCCGTAAGTGTGTCGATGCGTGAATGAATGGATTCATGCATAGATGCATGTACAGCACTGCAAACTTCAACGTCAATAATAAACACATAGTTGAATCAACATCTCTGTGAAAGTTTTTTACAAAAACTAAACATTGATATCTGAGCTGTTTTAGTGGATTGTATTAGATTATATAGTACCTAACAAAGTGACCAAGGAGTTTAAACTAACAGTAAAATGACTGAGTTGCTTATTTTACTGGTGGACATCTGTAATACATGTAAAACATAATATGTTTTACATATGTTTTTACATTATGTTTTACATATTATGTAAAACATAATGTGCACCATTCAGTGAAATGGCTTCTGTCAAAAGCAGAATGACACTGTTTACAGTGTGGATTATATGCAAAACAGCAACATTTATCATGTTTTTGCCACTTTGGTGAAACACCACTGTCAGATTGATGTACATGTAAAACACAAAAAGAAAACTAAGTAACAGCAATAAATACTGCATAACTTGATGCTTGTATGACAAATCGCATGGTCTACAGGTTGAATTGGAGGATGTCAGTTCATCAGTGATGTCAAAGTTCCAGGATTCCATTCTAGTGTGGAATCCTGGAACTAGAATTCTAGCACCTGACCATGTAGTGTGGTCAGTGTCTCTCTTTTGACTCAAAAGACCTGTTGAAACCCTTGAGACAAGTCATCGACCAAAAAGCTCTCTCAAAAAATCAAGATGAGCGACTGGAACGAATCTTCACTCAGGGCAAGCGCATCGTTTATTTCTCCCCGTCTGGAGGGAAAACTTTGCGACGCAGTCGTCAAAGTCGAGGACGTAACGCTTGAGATCAACAAGGTCTTCCTGTGTCGATACAGCACGTACTTCCAGTGAGTTGGCTATCTGATATATATATGTATAAGTAATGTGCTTTTAAGCAGATTAGTATTGATTAGTAGCGTTGAGTAGTTTGTGTGTTCAGAAAAGTGACTGAATTAATTTAATGCAACAAAACAAAAAGTAATTGCAAACACTTGAGATGGTTAATTCGACACACAAATTGAAGGAAGAAGCTGTTCACTGCTGCATAAAACCTGAGATGAATTGTAGATGGTGGTGAAACAGCTCCAGAGAGATCACAAAAGAAAACTAAAATAGCATACAAAATGTAGTATTACATATTTGTGACATTTATTTGACAGCGACATTCTTACTGCTAGTTACACTCGGAATGATGTCCGGCGGTTTACGTATTGTACAATTTCCCTTTAATGCAAAATGGTGTAATATGTTGATTTTGTGAATGCTTATTTGAAAACGTTATCATTGTTATCAATGAGACAATGAGAATGAAAATCTGAAGTGTTTATTCTGACCCGCAGGATCTCTGGAGTCGCTGGTCACCTCCAGACAAGGAGGTCTTCCACATACCCGCCTGTCTCCGGACATGATGCAGCTCATCATTGAGTTTGCGTACACCGTGGGGGCGACAGTGGCGCACGGGGTTAGAGGTCGTCTGGGAACCGGAAGGTTCACGGTTCGATCTCCGACTGGGATGTGTCACGTGTCGAAGTGTACCTGTCGTGGGGGCGACCGTGGCGCACTGGGTTAGAGGTCGTCTGGGAACCGGAAGGTTCACGGTTCGATCTCCGACTGGGATGTGTCACGTGTCGAAGTGTACCTGAGCAATACACTGAACCCCTAACTGCTCCCCGGGCGCCTGTCATTGGCAGCCCACTGCTCCCTATATACAGGGATGGGTCAAATGCAGAGAAAAATTCGGCATCGGCATCTTTCAGGTCACCGACACCTGCTTGTCCCACGAGCTGCGGCTCGAGGCCTACCACTTCATCGTTGACCACTTTGAGGAGGTGGTTTGGTCCGAAGAGTTCCCGCAGCTCTCCGTGCAGCAACTCGCCGACATCCTCGGTAGAAACGACCTCAATGTGAGCGTAGAGAGCCATCCTGCGCTGGATCTTCGGTGCTGAGTCGCGAGTACCTGTCAAAACCTCCTGTGGCGTAGATGCACTCGCCCAGCACAGCGAGGCTCACGTAGCCTCGGCGGTGGTACGTGAGTGGCCCCTCGTGCCAGGTGCGCATGCTCACGTCGAACCTGCGCATGCTGTTGAAATGCTCGACCCTGTTGAAGCTGCCGACGCAGTAGATGCTCCCGTTGAGGACGGCGGTGCTGTGGTAGCACGAGGACCCACGTCTTGGTCTGTCCCTGCAGCCAGAGGTCGGTGCTGACGTCGTACGACTCGATGCTGTTTGTTGGATTGGCGCTGCTCCAGCCCCCTATGGCCAACAGGATGCCGTTAGGCAGGCGAGGGCGGACGAGAGGGTTGCTGAGATGCGCAGAGGGTCTGGACCTCATGATGGGACTTAGGATTTCGATGACTGCCCTGACCATGTGCAGGCACTCAGCGTTGTTCTTCACCAGCTCATTGGACATCGCGTTCAACCTCAGGTAGTCCTTACTCATCAACACCAGTCGCACCTACACAGAGACCGCAGCACTGCAGCGAAAAGCAGACATTGCAGTGCTCTTCTAAGCTAATTTTAACATTACCGCCAATGGGGAAATGCTAACCGCGATTAGCATTAGCGAATATAATATATCTTCGTACATATTTTCATGCTCCATAAAGAAGGACTTCCACAACACATAGAAATATAGGTTATTTTTTCCATGGTTAATGGCGGACAGTTGAACAGATCCAGGTCCATAAACCACGCCCCCTCTCCGGCGATTTTGCGGCGTTTGGTGTGAACACGACCGCGACGCGTTGGACGCGTTTTTGCGGTGAGTCAAAAAATCAACGCGTTTGGTGTGAACGCACCTTAAGGTCTCTCAAGGCTACCAAACGGAAGAAGTAAAACGAATCAGCGTCGCTCACTCGTCGCTCACTCGTCGCTCACTCGTCGCTCACTCGTCGCTCACTCGTCGCTCACTCGTCGCTCACTCGTCGCTCACTCGTTTCCTCCGTGTTGTCTGTTTGTAGCTGTAGCTCTGAATAGCATTTATTGCTAACTGTAGCTTCAGACAGCCGCTCCGTGGGGGCTGATCGCCGATGGTCAAGCAGCTCGCTAATCGCTAGAATAACAGCTGCTTGCTCCACATAAATGCAGACTTTTTACTGCACAACAGGTAATACAGCGTGCACAAAACCGGCGCTCCATGTCCGGCTGATAGCGTCTCTGGACTCGGGAATGGTCGCTCATCGCTCGAAGAATAGCTCGCCTCCTCCGCCTGTAGGCAATAGCAGCATTGTAAAATGACGCATTTAACTCCACAACACAGCAAGCAAGGCTTGCCATTCGTTATCCATGTTGAAATGAATCGCTGCTGGTCGCCCGGCTGTTTGTTTTCTTCCGGGTATGGGTCACGTGATAGTGAGTGTGACGAATCAGGGACGGAGACGTCATGGCTGGTAATAACTAATCCAGTAGCGAGCACGGGTGTGGGCTCATTTTTTCTGACAGACATCCGTATCCGACGTCTACACTCAACCAAAACCCCGGAGTTTTCAAATACCTCCAACCACGGCGGAGTTTTCAGGTTCCTCCGTTTAGGGTGCTCCAAAACTCCGGCGTGGTGTGGCTGCTCAGTGTAAACGTAGCAAAACGGGGCTAGTGTGGATATGGCCTTAGACTTGCATCTTCAGCATTTCAACCATGTAACGTAATGTGATCAATACACCACATTATTCCCCCTTTTAACTGAGAACAACAACTTAAGCATTCTTAACTGAACAACAGTATAAGCTAAAGATACAGTCCGCTGTAGGAGTATACAGTCTTATGGCATATATCGCTTTGGCGGTTTAGTTATTCGGTTTGAGCGCCTCAGAACCACTGGTTCGGGTTCCAGAAGCTCGGGTGTCTGCATGTTAGCGTCGACAACTTCCTGAGAACTTTTTGTCCAAAAATCCAACCTTGTCCGGATATGTCTGTGAAGAAACAGATCAGCCGGGGAATGTCCAGTAGTGCAGTTAGGCGTAGTCCGATATTGTAGCAGGAACAGTGAGATCTTGTCCTCAATGTTCAGTGAAGTGTGAGCAAGCTTTTCATACCCGTCTTGAACGTCTGAGCACATCTTCACTTGTGACAGTCAAAATTATATTGCCTGTGCCTTGGACCGGCATGCCTTTTTAATATGCCGTCTTGCCACAGTTATGGCATTTAGTCTCTTTAAAACGGCACTCTTCTGGCTCGTGATTCTTTCCATTGCACCTGCAACAGTTCCTTGTCCACTGTGGCCTCACCTTGTGAATGCTTGCCGCCCCGACACTTTCACTTTCCATCCCTCTCAACTGACGTGCGTCTCTGTCGGTAGTCTCCATGTTGAGCGCGATCTCAAAAGACTTTGCAAAAGTAAGATCATTTTCCGAAAGTAGTCTCCTCAGGCAGCCCTCGTTTCTTATTCCACTGACGATCTCGCAGTGATGCGTCCAAGTTGGCGCCAAACTCACAGTTAGATGCGCATTGTTTCAACTCTGCTACATAATGAGCCACCGGCTTTTTGGTTACACCGGTTAAAGCGAAACCTTTCAGCTACTAATAAGGGCTTGGGCTCATAATGTTCCTTTAGAACGGCCACTATTTCGTCAAACGTCTTATCTTTCGGCTTCCTGGGCTGCACCAGATTTCTCAAAAGCCCATAAGTAGCCGCACCCATTACACTGAGAAGCGTAGCTACTTGCTTATCTTCGGCTACGTTGTTAGCTTCGAAGAATTGTTCCATCCGTTCAATGTACGCGGACCATTGTTCATTTTCTGGCTTGAATTCGTCAATTCTCCCAAACAGGGCCATCATACTCACTAGTACTGACACAGAGTGTCTCTCCTACCCTGCGGGAACGTAGTTTTATCCTCGTCGCCAATTTCTGTGATGTATTCTCGAGGCGGACACACACGTAGTGTTGTTACTTTTATTTTTAATGCTGAAGATGCAAGTCTAAACTAAATCTGGTGACAAAAGGTTAACATATATCTTAGACAAGAGCACTGCGATGTCTGCTTTTCGCTGTGGTGCTGCAGTCTCTGTGTAGGTGCGACTGGTGTTGATGAGTAAGGACTACCTGAGGTTGAACGTGATGTCCAATGAGCTGGTGAAGAACAACGCTGAGTGCCTGCACATGGTCAGGGCAGTCATTGAAATCCTAAGTTTCATCATGAGGTCCAGACCCTCTGCGCATCTCAGCAACCCTCTCGCCTGCCCTCGCCTGCCTAACGGCATCCTGTTGGCCATAGGGGGCTGGAGCGGCACAGATCCAACGAACAGCATCGAGTCGTACGACGTCAGCACCGACCTCTGGATGCAGGTGACGGACCAAGACGTGGGGTCCTCGCACCTACCACGGCACCGAGACGTGGGGTCCTCGCGCCTACCACGGCACCGGCGTCCTCGACGGGAGCATCTACTGCGTCGGCGGCTTCAACAGGGTCGAGCGTTTCAACAGCGTGCGCAGGTTCGACGTGAGCATGCGCACCTGGCACGAGGGGCCACCCATGTACCACCGCTGATGCTACATGAGCGTCGCTGTGCTGGGCGAGTGCATCTACGCCATGGGAGGTTTTGACGGGCAGAGCGCTACAGGCCGGAGACCAGCCAGTGGAGTCTCATCGCGAGCACAGGGGGCATGTTGCAGCTGTAACGGCCACGGAACCTGCAGTAATGTCGAGTAAAATGTTGTGAAAGATGTTGTAATGTTGAAATGCTGTAAAAGAAATAAAGGCTTATTGTGCCTTGAACTGCTGTTCCTCCAGAGATTTTCTTTTCAACTTTTCAGTTTGTGCAACTTCTAAGTTGTATGTTCTGTGAGGGGGGTGCTGTGTTCCACCTGCAGACACACACGGGTTGATCCAGAGTGCATCAGTGCAACATTAACGCCTTAATACGACAAATACGAATTGCTGTGTTTCATGCGTTCAGGTTTTCACATCGGCCACCGTATTTCTCCTACTCGCTTGGCACAGCTTGAAAAAGTTTAGCTGGTTGCAATCTGCATCCTCCCCGCTAGATGCCGGCTAATCTACCAAATGCACAGAGTACCTTTCAATACATTGTATTCATATTTGAAATCACCTTGTTCTGAGAAGTCAAAAAATTGCCTTTCTGCAGTGTAATCAAAAACAAAATTGGTGTTACAGTATATCTAATATCAGTTGTCACATCATTTCAATACTCTTTTGTAGTCCTCACCGGGTAAAGTATAGACCAGGGGTCTTCAACTAAAATTCCAAAAGGTCCAGATTGAGAAAATCTCCTCGGGCAAAGGTCCGAAACAGTACAATAATATTTAACCCGCGCTATTTAGTGCCATATATATATATATATATATATATATATATATATATATATATATATATATATATATATATATATATATATATATATATATAAATTTAAAAAAAAAGAAAAAAAAAGAAAAAAAAAAAAAAAAAATATATATATATATATATATATATATATATATATATATATATATATATATATTTCACTAGCTTAGGCCCCCACCTCAGCGGAGCGAGCCGTCGTCGGTTGTTAGGAGTGCTGAGGAATGGTTGATGGAGATCTGGCCTGATGCGGTTTGGGGGAGGCTTAGCTGAGGATCCACTGCGGCTCCCGGGCCTTGCAGACCCCCGATCTCCATGGAATAGGAGCATGATGACTATGGGGGGAGATAACCCTGAACAAGAGGGAGGGAGGGTGGGGTGCAGAAAACTCGAGTGTGCCGAGGCTTAGAGTGGGTAGGTAGTTATAGGAGTGTGGCCGGAAGTGGGCGAGTGGCTGAGGTGTGGTCCTGCTCCTGAAATTCAGCTAAGTTATCTCCAATTCACTAGCTTAGGCCCCCACCTCAGCGGAGCGAGCCGTCGTCGGTTGTTAGGAGTGCTGAGGAATGGTTGATGGAGATCTGGCCTGATGCGGTTTGGGGGAGGCTTAGCTGAGGATCCACTGCGGCTCCCGGGCCTTGCAGACCCCCAAAATAAGCCTGTGCGCTGGTCGGCAAGATCGAGTGGGGATTTGTGGGTTTAAGGATGGCGTTGGATATGGCCGAACCGATGTTGGACGGGTGTCCGCAGGAGGGCTGAACTCCTGGAATGGGAAACGAGAAAGCCATGGCATTGCGGTGGCCCAGACGTGAGCTGCATCGAGGGCGCGCCCTTGGCGGACGGGTGTCGCAGTGTCGTTTGGTGATTGGGTTACCGACTGCTAGGTTGTCAGGAGTTTAAGGTTATGGACTTGCTGGCCGTCTGCCCCCGTGATGGCTGTGGCTACTATTGGTCAGATTTCGTAGCATGAGTGATTTCGTAGCATGAGTGGAAACGACTGGCATCTGCTTGCAGGATCCGGCTGGTCTACGGCAATGTCGTCCGCCGTGGAAACCCCCCAAAAGGCGGCAGGGGGAGCGACATCGTTGTTGCGTGATGTGATCCGTTGCTGTGATCCGTTGTTGCTTGCTGCATTGCTGCGTCGTTGCTTGCTGCGTCGTTACGTTGCTGCATACGTTGCACTGCGTTGCTGCGTCCCGTTGTTGCTTGCTGCGGCCTGTTGTTGCTTGCTGCGTCGTTGCTGCGATACGTTGTTGCTGGGGTAACGTGGCTACGTTCGGTGGCTGTGATGCGTAGATGCGATGCGTGGCTGCTGCGTCCCGTTGTTGCTTGCTGCGGCCTGTTGTTGCGTGCTGCGTCGTTGCTGCGATACGTTGTTGCTGGGGTAACGTGGCTACGTTCGGTGGCTGTGATGCGTAGCTGCTGCGTTCAGTGGCTGCGTCTTCTTTCTAGGAAAAGCAGGATAGGGGAGGAGGACGGAGGAGAGGGAACCTGGCAACCCGGTGCCAGGGAACTGCATAGGAAAAGCAGGATAGGGGAGGGGGACAGAGGAGAGGGAACCTGGCAACCCAGTGCCTGGGAACTGCATAGGAAAAGCAGGGGAGGGGGACAGAGGAGAAGGAACCTGGCAACCCGGTGCCAGGGATCTGCATAGGAAAAGCAGGATATGGGAGGGGGACAGAGGAGAGGGAACCTGGCAACCCGGTGCCAGGGAACTGCATGGGAAAAGCAGGATAGGGGAGGGGGACGGAGGAGAGGGAACCTGGCAACCCGGTGCCAGGGAACTGCATAGGAAAAGCCGGATAGGGGAGGGGGACAGAGGAGAGGGAACCTGGCAACCCGGTGCCAGGGATCTGCATCTGCGTTGCTGCATCCCGTTGTTGCTTGCTGCGTCGTTGCGTTGCTGCGTTATGTTGCTGCGATACGTTGTTGCTGGGGTACGTTGTTGCGCTGCATTGCTGCGTTCCGTCGTTGCGTGACTACGTGGTTGCTTGCTGCGATGCGTCGTTGCGTGGCGTGGCGTGGCGTGGCGTGGCTACTGCGTTCCGGCGTTTCTGCGTTGCTACGTTTCGTTCCGGCATGGCTGCGGCGTTCCGTGGCTGCGTTGCGTTGTTGCGATTCGTTGTAGCGTTCCGTTCGGTTGCTGCGTTCGGTTGCTGCGTGCGGTTGCTGCGTGCGGTGGCTGCGATGCATAGATGCGATGCGTGGCTGCTGCATTCCGCCGTTGCTGCGTTCCGTTCCGGCATTGGCGCGGTCCCTTCCATTCCGGCGTTGCTGCGTTTACGTTGCATGGCTGAGTCGGTCCGTGGCTGCGTTGCTGCTTGCTGTGGTCCGTTGCGTTGCTGCGGTGCGTTGCTGCGGTGCGTTGCTGCGATTCGTAGTTGTGTTGCTACATTCCGTTGCTGCGTCCCGGCATTGCTGCGTTACGTTGCATGGCTGAGTCGGTCCGTGGCTGCGTTGCTGCTTGCTGTGGTACCGTTGCTGCGGTGCGTTGCTGCATACGTTGCTGCGTCCCGTTGTTGCTTGCTGCGGCCTGTTGTTGCTTGCTGCGTCGTTGCTGCGTTGCGTTGCTGCGATACGTTGTTGCTGGGGTAACGTGGCTACGTTCGGTGGCTGTGATGCATAGATGCGATGCGTGGCTGCTGCGTTCAGTGGCTGCGTGGCTGTGTCTTCTTTCTAGGAAAAGCAGGATAGGGGAGGAGGACGGAGGAGAGGGAACCTGGCAACCCGGTGCCAGGGATCTGCATAGGAAAAGCAGGATGGGGGAGGGGGACGGAGGAGAGGGAACCTGGCAACCCGGTGCCAGGGAACTGCATAGGAAACTTTTAGGGGAGGGGGACGGAGGAGAGGGAACCTGGCAACCCGGTGCCAGGGAACTGCATAGGAAAAGCAGGATAGGGGAGGGGGACGGGGAGAGGGAACCTGGCAACCCGGTGCCAGGGAACTGCATAGGAAAAGCAGGATAGGGGAGGGGGACAGAGAGGGAACCTGGCAACCCGGTGCCAGGGATCTGCATCTGCGTTGCTGCATCCCGTTGTTGCTTGCTGCGGGCTGTTGCGTTGTTGCGCTGCATTGCCTTTTTCTTAGAGGCAAGAAGACCTGGCAACCCGGTGCCAGGAATATGCGTAGAGGGAAGAGTATGCATGGTAGGACGAGCAGGATAGGGGAGGGGGACGGAGGAGAGGGAACCTGGCAACCCGGTGCCAGGGAACTGCATAGGAAAAGCAGGCTAGGGGAGGGGGACAGAGGAGAGGGAACCTGGCAACCCGGTGCCAGGGATCTGCATAGAAAAAGCAGGATAGGGGAGGGGGACAGAGGAGAGGGGACCTGGCAACCCGGTGCCAGGGATCTGCATAGGAAAAGCAGGATAGGGGAGGGGGACAGAGGAGAGGGGACCTGGCAACCCGGTGCCAGGGATCTGCATAGGAAAAGCAGGATAGGGGAGGGGGACGGAGGAGAGGGAACCTGGCAACCCGGTGCCAGGGATCTGCATCTGCGTTGCTGCATCCCGTTGTTGCTTGCTGCGTCGTTGCGTTGCTGCGTTATGTTGCTGCGATACGTTGTTGCTGGGGTACGTTGTTGCGCTGCATTGCTGCGTTCCGTCGTTGCGTGACTACGTGGTTGCTTGCTGCGATGCGTCGTTGCGTGGCTACTGCGTTCCGGCGTTTCTGCGTTGCTACGTTTCGTTCCGGCGTGGCTGCGGGCGGTGTTGCGATTCGTAGTTGTGTTGCTACGTTCCGTTGCTGCGTTCCGTTCCTGTTGCTGCGTCCCGCGTTGCTGCATTACGTTGCATGGCTTAGTCGGTCCGTGGCTGCGTTGCTGCTTGCTGTGGTCCGTTGCTGCGGTGCGTTGCTGCGGTGCGTTGCTGCTTGCTGCGTTCCGTGGCTGCGTTGTTGCGATTTGTAGTTGTGTTGCTACATTCCGTTGCTGCGTTCCGTTCCTGTTGCTGTGTCCCGGTGCCTGCTGCGTTCAGTTGCTGCGTTGTTGCGAGGCTGCGTTCTGCCGTTGCTGCGTTACGTTGCATGGCTGAGTCGTTCCGTGGCTGCGTTGCTGCTTGCTGTGGTCCATTGCTGCGATTTGTTGTTCCTTGCTGCGTTCCGTGGCTGCGTTGTTCCGTGGCTACGTCGTTCCGTGGCTGCGGAGGAGAGGGAACCTGGCAACCCGGTGCCAGGAACCTGCATAGGAAAAGCAGGATAGGGGAGGGGGACGGAGGAAAGAAGACCTGGCAACCCGGTGCCTAGGTACGGGCAGAAGAAAGGTGGTGTAACAGAACAGTAAAGGGACATCTTAGAAGGGGGGACCGTTTCGAAAGGGGGACGGAGGAAAGAAGACCTGGCAACCCGGTGCCTAGGTACGGCAGAAGAAAGGTGGTGTAAGACAACAGTAAAGGGACAGCTTAGAAAGGGGGGCGGCTTAGAAAGGGGGACAGGGGAAGGGGGCCTGGCAACCCGGAACTTTGTGGGTTGGGGGGCGGAGCCTCTGGGTGCGTGGTGGCATCACGGTCATTGGCGTCACGCCGGAGTGTTTGCATGCAGGTACGTTTTTTTTTTTTTTCCTAACGTGACTTTGGGAAAGTTGTGAGGAGTTGGCACGGTTTGCTTTGTGGCGTCGATGTGCTTAGCAGGCGGACTGTGGTCGAGTTGGAGATCAGCTGGTGCGTCTTCGATCAGCTGGTGAGTCTTCGATCGGCTGGTGCGCTGGAGCGTGGAGGCGTTTTTTTTTTTTTTTTTTTGGGCGCTACGTGCCGAGCGGCCAGAGTCGCCGGAGGCTCGTTCCCGAGCTGGTCTGGAGCGAGCGAAGAAGGAGAGAGCTGGATTTTACGTTTCCGTTGTATGGAGGTAGCGGGTCTCCCTCTGCCACCGAGATGTGGGTTAAAGGCGGACGGCCGTGAGTCCGACTCTTCGTATTGTCGGGTTCTGGCGGGTGGATGCAGCTGGTCGGCGTGGGGCGTGGAGCGTGGAGCGTGGAGCGTGGAGCTCCGGTTGCCGTGGAGCTCCGGTTGCGAGTGCAGAAAACTCGAGTGTGCCGAGGCTTAGAGTGGGTAGGTAGTTATAGGAGTGTGGCCGGAAGTGGGCGAGTGGCTGAGGTGTGGTCCTGCTCCTGAAATTCAGCTAAGTTATCTCCAAATATATATATATATTCAAGAAGCCTAGTAGTAGTAGCAACGTCTCTGTGTAGTCAACAACTGTCAAATCAAATAAAGAAAGTACACATCAATTATATTTTAACAAATTATTATTCTCAGTTTTCAAATTTAACTGGATGGATTATAAATAATACATAAATAAATGTTCTTCTCATTTCAAGTAAAATAATGGCTGGATTAAAGAATAACTGACATAACAGAAAGCTTTTGAAGAATGTGCATCTTAAAATAAAGTAATTCATTTTAGAAAAATGTATTTCACCGAGTTGTCCTGCAGCTTTAAATTCAGTTCATTCAGGTGTGAAGTGATGTCAATCAAAAAGCAACAATATTATATTTTTGTCATCTAAAAAGAGAAATCAGTGAGCATGGACTTTATGTGTGGTTATTAACACTTGTTTCAGCTCTATCCTCTCTGTTAACATCATTGTTGGGACAGTGAATTCATGCGTTAGGATTCTGATCATATTGGGCTCTTCGGTTTATTTTCTGTGTCTTCATTTAGATGTGAGTGGGTACGAATTAGCTCAAGATCCACCCTCAGGCTCCACCAGCATGGAGCCATTTTGCATCAATTGTGTTTCATTTAGTGCACGTTTGTGTGCATTGTGACCTCATGATCAGGCTTGTTGTTAACTAGGCTAAGGCTACTCGTGTTAGCTGTATATGGGTGAGCTTGGGGGTGTTCATGTTTATAATCACATTTGCTTACCCGTTGTTCTTTGAACTCTTTGAAAAGTTGCGGGTGTCTGTCTGAAAGGTGCTTTGCGTGTTAGACGTGTTGCCTCTCTTTGTCTGAAACACGTTTTGCAGACGGGTCTCTGTAGGTCAGCGGGCTTTCCTTCACTGTCTGCAATATAGCCAAAGTACTTCCAGATGATACTTCTGGCATCTTGTTTTCCAACAACCCGATAACGGTCGGTAAAAGCTCGTGCATGTCTCCCCTGTGATCACTCGCTGTGAGTGCGCGCGCTGCCTGTTGCTGTGAGCGCGCTGGGCAGCCCCGCCCCCTTGCATGCCTGCAGGCAGCATGACAGGGAGCGGAGCAGCCAGTGCGCTCTGATCGCGCGCTATTTTAATAAAGTATCAATACTAAAAATATGCAAAATCGGATCGTTTTTAACGTACAGGTACCGCGGTACCTTTTTAATATCGATACACCGTGCAACCCTACCGGTTAAAGTACAAACTCGCTGCTTAATATATGTGTGATTTCGAAATATCGATTTTAGGTCCTGGGTCCGGATGCAACTGCGTCTGGGTCCGGATCCGGACCGCGGTCCGCCAGTTAGAGACCCCTGGCCTAGACAATTTATCGCTCTATCTCTAAAAGATGCAAATTCAATCAGTTGTTTATGGAATTGACAAAATCTGATGTTACTTGCAATCGGAGAGTCTGAATCCATCCGGTCTCTCTACCAAGTTGTTGCTAGCATGATGTTATCCTGCTAGCTGTCTGTGAAATTCAAACAATTGCACATATGCCCAGGGGTCTCATTTAACATGACGGATCCCGCCCTCTACGCGGCCATGTTCAATTATATGCTCACTGAAAAGAAACTCAGCAATTTGGACGCATAGCATTGAAACTGCTGATCAATGGTACTTTACCGGGAATCACGGCAACTACCGAGAGGAAGACCATGAAAGGATTCTTTTTTTCCTGACACAAATCAAGGTGCTTGTGAATGAGTTGGTCGCTCTTAATTCCTCCATTCACTTCGTCTTCTAGCAGTGTCATCATGCAGCATTGCCAGTATTGCAATATTTGTACATTTATAGCAATCGGACTGATTGCTTCCAAAATGATCACGTTTTGAAATTGAAAGTTTGATTGCTGAACACAACTTATTTATTTTTTAAGGTTTTGTGACAGTGACCATGATAATGACTGATAATGAGAGTAGTGATTGTGCGAGGGCTGTTGTTGACTTTATTTCCAGACTTTGATAACCTACACACAATTCATATGTGCATGTGATAAAGCTATACGGAATCCAAGACATGAAATCACTCTGTGCTCACAGCTATTATGAGCCACATAGAAGCAGCTTTGTGTTGGGAGGGGACATCGAGTTTTAAGAAGCTGGGAAACACTGCTGTGAGTTTCTGTTTCACTTTTAGAAATAATTGATGATCACTGAATGCTGGAAATGACATAGAATAGCACCGTATGTATGAAGGTCTTCAAATAGTCCTATATATATCTATATATATCTATATATATAGATATATATAGATATATATCACATTTGTACAGTAGGTGGTTTCTTAACTGACATGCAGTAGGGTTGTTGGGGAAAAAAAGGTTAAAAAATATGATAACGTTAGTAGTGTGATTAAAGTGTGCTTTTATTAAAGCCATGGGAAGATTGTGTGTGTGTGTGTGTGTGTGTGTGTGTGTGTGTGTGTGTGTGTGTGTGTGTGTGTGTGTGTGTGTGTGTGTGTGTGTGTGTGTGTGTGTGTGTGTGTGTGTGTGTGTGTGTGTGTGTGGATAAAGGGGCTTTCATGGCTTACTGGGGACAGTTTGGGCATTAGCAATAAATGTTTATTAACTGTATACCTCTGAAGCTTATATAGCTACAATATAGCACTGCCCAAGGATACATCAACCTACACACACACTGGCGCCAATATAGTAACAAAACTACAAGCTGAAGTTCATTACAGAAACTCATACACAGACTTTTTTTTAATCATAAAAGACACCTACCACCTCAGTCTGACCATAACCAGAAAGGCTGGCTAAACCTTTTAACTGTAGAGATCTGTCTCCGTGTAACACTCCAAAAGCTGCTCCAAACGGCAGCTGCTCTTAGATTTCATATCGGTGACGCCTGTCGTCATCTCATGGAGGCTGTCGAACCAATTCACTTTATGAGTGCCTACCATACCAGACTCCCACAGCAGCAACATGCAGTCACGGTTACCACGATCTCTAATTAACAAAAGAATGTGTCGTACGGTGCGTAATTATGAACCACGAAGACGAGCTCACAGAAAAAACATAGCAAATAAATTTAAAAAACAATGAAAAGTTTAATTTTGAAACATCAAACAGCAAACATATTGCCATGATTTGAAATGTGGGCGGTCCCTATCGCATCACAGCTGAGCAGAGCAGTGAGGAGTCATGTGGTGACTTCTCATCTCAGGCCCCCGACTGTGCACAGGTCGCACATTCTGCCTGATCTTTGCTTTCTTCAGGGAAAAATAAACACTCAAGAATAATCACTACTACACAGCATTCAAAAATGGCTACCTGCGTTTGGGAAGATGATCAAACACACCGCACATCTTTTGCAATGATCCCTCAGATGTGCATATATATCAAAGTATGTATGTATTTATGTATGCATGCAGATTGTCACGGCTTTAGTCAAACTACTTTGAATTTTGATCTGTGAATCTGCCAAAGACGGCTAAAAAAATGCACCAAAACAAGGAGGAAAGGCATGCTTGAGTTAGTTAGTTGTGCAGGCTTTAACTCAAGTCATTTGAAGATGAAGTGAATATTTGTTCATTTTAAAAATAGCTGATCAACCCAGAATAAGGGGAAGTCATTGATGACTGGATAAAAACTACTCTGAATGAAGCATGTGTAATAACTGATTGTATTATGTAGCAATAACAGTGGCTCTGTCATTTGTCCTTCCTGGCTTGACGTCCAAAATAGCTTCCAAAGATATTCTAGAATGATTATAAGGATATTTTTTTATATTTGCATTATTTCATTATTGGTACGGAGAATATGACACAAAATGTATCTCAGTAGCAAAGAAACTTTTTTAATACCATTGATAAATATCTCTAATCTCGTCCATAATGCTATTTATTGCAATTTAATTGTTCGAGGATGCATTTATGTCACTGAAAGTCAGACTCGGATTGTCAAGGTGAACTTTTAATTTTTCAGAGGCAAATTACTGCTGTAATTCTGCATAAGGAACAGTTTGATTACACCGATTAAAGAAAATGCTACCTACTGTAAAAATGTCTTCTGCAGGAGAAGTACAGCAAATGATAAAGTACTGAATGGCACATTCTGGATGAATACGAAGGACAAGATCATGTGTTTCTGATAAGAGAGTTTATCCCCAGGGAGCTGAACTTATTTCAAAGAATATATGATACATTTCTTCATTTTTCATAAACTGTGGAAGAAAATGTACCTTCCTCTCGTCACTGTTTACTTTCATACATCCCATTATTTTTACCCTGTTCATTGCTTTTGTTTAACTTGTTAGGGCAGCTGTAGCTCGGTGGTGGAAAAGGTTTGATCCCCGGCTCCGCTAGTCCGTGTCGATGTGTCCTTGGGCAAGACACTTAACCCCAAATAGCTCCCCTAGGCTGTGGCTGCCGTGTGTGAATGGGCATCACTGTTAGTTAGAGCCCTGATGGGCAGGTGTCACCTTACATGGTAGCTCCTGCCATCAGTGCGTGAATGGTTCCGTGTAGACATGTAGTGTTAAAGTGCTTTGAGTGGTCGGAAGACTATTGGAGCGCGATATGCTTTTGATAAAGGATCTGGAAGTAAGAAGTCAAGTGTTCCATTCAGAAATACAGTAACCATTGCAAATTCTATTGGGCCCATCCCCCAGGAGGAAGTGTGTGTTTGTTTGTTTAATGAATTGTTCTAATTGACGCAAGGCTGGATGCAGTACAAGTATGTTTTTATGGTTCGGTAGTCTTAATTTGTTGTATCACACGTTCTGGGATAATTTTCAGTTTTTGTAATTTCTAAGAAAAAAAAAAAAAGGGTCGGGGGGTAAGAAACATAAGGCTGTGGTTCCTCTCAGGGACCGTTACCAATAGCAAACATTCAGGTTGGCAATCTCCATGGCAACAATAGTCTGCATCGCCACAATGATGGCTACACCTTTCATCTTTGATACGTGGTTCAAAAGAGGAGAGATGGCATTCCATGAGAAGAAATGAATATGAAAATAATAACTAGAGCCGTCTTGACACACACACACACACACACACACACACACACACACACACACACACACACACACGTGTTTGGTTAGTAGCTAATGAGGCCGTGGGCCAGAAATGCATCTGAAAATTCCTCCTATAGCTATGGAATTAAATGAGTGGGTAAAAAATGCGGCTGACAATCCGGAGTACCATCTCCCACATCACCCTGTTGCCGTTTGTGTTGTGTTGTCACATGTGAATGTAACAACTGCCTCCTGTGGACCACTGTAGGAAATTCATGGGGTGGTCTTGATGGTGTGTAGAGAAAACCAGTGAACTCAACATGAAGCAGTAGAAGATGTTTGCAACTCCCACCCGAGAAACAGAGAAAACCAAAACTCCAATATTTGGCAAGAATATCGTATGCAAATATACTGAAACTGCTTTTAATGAATGTGATAAACTTGAATAAATAGTTATTTGTTTTCACAGCAATATGAAATAGACTGTTTAACTTCCTAACACTGGGTCTAAGCATCTTATAATACTTAATTAAAACTGCTAATGCAAAGGTTATTGTTAATCAAAGCAAATATTTAAATTAGGTGCAATCATTTATTTCCTATTCATTTGAACTGCGTATTTTCTGCAAATAACCACTATAGGTGACAAAGGCAGTAAAAAGATAACATTAAGAATTTGACGGTTTATATTCTATCAACATTTAAGAAAACAAATATACCTTGATATTTACAGTTACTGTACATGCTTCACATTTATACTGGGATATACATTTTAGGCCGTACTTCCCAGCTGTTAACCAAAATTAGTATTTTGAAATCATTTCTGTGACAGACAGGAAGCTAGTGTAAAGCCCTAAGAACTGGTGGGATTCGATCCACTTCCTTTGACTGAATAGGAACTCCAGGCGCAGAGTTGTGAATCAGCTGCAGCTGTCCCATCCCTTCTTTAGGGAGGCCTGTGAAGACATTGTTACAGCTGTCAAGTCTACTGAAGATAAATGCATAGACAAGTTTTTCCAAATCTCTCTGAGACATGAATCCTGTATTCCTTGGTATATTGTGAAGGCGATAGTTGGCTGACTTTGTAATTGTCTTAATGTTGCTGTTGAAATTCAGGTCTCAGTCCATGACTACACCTAGATGTCTTGTCTTGGAACATAATCCCCTGGTGATATGATTATGTAGATTTGTGTCTTTTCTTTTGTTCCCATAATCTGAGCCAGTGGGAGCATGTAGATGTCAAACAGAAGAGGCCCCAGAATGGAGCCCTGCTGAGCTCGGTAGGTCATATTTCTCCGCTCAGATAGTCCCCTGTCCTTTAAGCAGGATTCAAACCAGTTTAATAATGTGCCACACAGTGCTACACGGTGTTCCAGTCGGTCTTGTAATACGTTGAGATCGACCATGTCGAATGCATTACTGAGCCGTTGCAGCTGACTGCAGGAAGCACACACACTTAGACACGTGCACACGTGTGACTGTCACCTGGGACAAGCGTACGTAATGAAGGGTTTCACTTTAGAGACCAGAGAACCCTCACATCATTATAATTATAACACACGCGCACACACACACACACAGTCCGACAAACAAGAACGTACATTAAAATCGTCATGCACGTATAGACGCAAACGTTAACACACACAGATATAACAAAGTATGCGCGTACACACTTATACAGGATGTTAAATTCGACACCCATCCTCCGCTGTAAGCTTTATTATACATTCTTATTGATGTGAACATAAGTCACAATTTAAATTGGATTCCAAGCAGGCCTTTGAAATGGCAATCCAAAAAGGAAGCTATTGATTTGCCAATCTGTATGCATGACTACTCTATAGGCGATATGTTTCTAATGCAGACACACCGTACAACATTACACACGTTTGTCTCCGAAGATGGCCAGACACAGGATTTCATCTCCAAATAAATAAATAAACAAAATGTGTAATGAAGTCAGTGCATGTTTAATGTAAGTGGTTTGATTGCAGGATTGTAATTGTACAAAACTGATCAATTAGGACTGACTGCATGTAAAAAGGGGAGCACATGAAAGCAAAAGCTGCATTAGAAAAGAATTAGCTTGCTCTTCTTCATGATTACAACATCCAAAACGACGTTTTCCATCTGAACCCTGGCTTTCAGCTTGCAAAGTGCGATTCCAACCATTTGCATTTCAAAATGTAATTGGATGCATCTGTAATGCCAGTGTGCCTTTATGGTGTGACATACGTTGAGGACCAATAACCTTCCAAAGACATTCAAGTTTTGTTTTACTGTAATTTAGTTTTACTTCAGATCAAAAATGGGGTTGCCTGCAGTGATGCAGACTGGATGCAACTTGAATAGGAGGATTTTTGAAAAATGCTATCATCTATTAAAACCAAAATGGTTCAGTCTTTTGTTTCACCTCTGCATTTTACAAGAACACGTGGGAGATGTGATTCGGATATTTATAGCTCAGCCTTGGAGAGCCAGTATTGGATATTGTGTGATTTTCTGGGGCAAGATTGAGGTTTGACACAAAACTTTTCAGGTATTAAAATATTATGGCAGGGTGCATCTAGTGTGACGGTTGGTGCTGAATTAGATCATGCAGAGACAAGCAGAGGGGAGGTGGATAAAGAGAAGCGGGAGCGATCAGAAAAGGGAAACTGACAATAAATGTATACATCCTATTTATTTATTCATATATCTTTACTTTTTCTGTTTGAAGGGGCGAGCACATTCCATGTGAATGCAGGGTAGTACGCAGAGATTCTCCTGTTTTCATAATGTCAACTTTTGAAACTGCTCTACATTGCAGAGAAAAATAAATACACCCGACTCTGAGCTGTCTAAATAATAACATGGAAGGAAATTAGCTTTCAATTGTGCGCTACTAGCAAGCCTGTCCTTGGTGTGTGTGTGTGTGTGTGTGTCAGCAGGGGCCACAATTTTGCATATTGCTGTGGTACGTGTGAGGATTGTCTCAATTTTGATTCCAAATTGACATTCTAAACAAATTCAGCCTTCGATTGTCTGAATCAAAAGGAGGTTCTGCAATTTTTAGAAGGTTCTTTACAAATAAATGATAATGTTCCCAATATAGACCACAAACGGTTTCTTAAATGCAGCGGTGATAAGTTGTTGTTGTTGTTGTTGTGCCTTCTGATCTCTTGCTAAGTAAGTAAGTAAGGTTAGATAGTGTAGTTTCAGATAGACATAGTTTGATTATCTATAATGCATTGTGTATAAGTGCTTAGTGGCTAAGAGAGAAGGAAAGGGAAATGAAGAGTGAGGTGAGATATCTGACGCATTTCTTATGTATTCCAGATAAAGGTCACAGGCGCTGTGATGCAGTCATACTGGTGGGCTATTGAGCTTCATCTAAATTCATATTCACACTGTGTCCAAGTAACAACGATAATGACGACAATAGTATCGATGGCAATAACAATCCAGCATTGTGTGTGTGTGTGTGTGTGTGTGTGTATGTTGGTGTGACAGCTGGTGGTTAATTAAACAGGTTCTTGATGTCATACTGTCTTTTCAGACTTGTCTGATTACAGGTGAAAGCTTGCTGGATTAACAATACACCTGAGCCACCAGCTGAAAGTTATTACTGGAGTTCAACAATAAGACTGTGACGTATTTGTTTACTGTGGTTCAGCCTCTCCGCCGTCCTGTCTTCCTCTCAAGCCTTTGCCCTTTCCTTTACTCTCTGTTCATCTGTGTCTACTGGGGCTGTCTCAGGCGTTCTCGGGCTGGGAGATGTGGTTTGGCCAGACATTGATATAAGCGATGATGAACTATATCATTTCCCCCTCCTCCTCATTTAAAAGTATATCAACAGCAAGAGCTTGATGTCTGTATTGAATAATTTCCCCCCGTTACTTACATTTGATTGCCTGGTTGCACCCCACGTCTTATTTGTCAGAATCTTTAGCAGTCTTAACCTTTTAGAAAGCAGTGTTATTGATATCGACATATAACGGCTACATCTGTTTCCATTCAGACACATGCTAGTTAACGTTACTCTGAATCAATATGCCAGAGTTAGACGGGAAGTATTAATACAATTATGATCAAATTGTTGTGTAGCCCAGTTTTAAATGTGTTGGCGGTTTACAACGAATATGTAAAAAATATATCCGTCTGTACCTCTTTCATCTGTAATCATCCATCTTGAAGTCTGACTGTGAGCCATTAATCATGACTTACGGGCAAAGAGCAGGACTCCTCTGGTTTTCTGTTATTCAACCTGGCTTTGATGTTCCAGAAGAAAACATTGCACTCACAATTAATATTACCGTCTGACATACTTGCAATTACGGAAGAGCATGAGTGAATGTTTGCCTGCAGAAGTGGATGAATAACCCACTGGTCTGATTTTAGCATAACGGTGATAATTTGTTTTTCTTCTGCTTATTACCTTTTCAAGCATCTTGTTGTTTAGAAACAATTGCTTCTCTTAATAAGCTGTGTGTGCGTGTGCGTGTGAGAGAGTGAGTAACAGTGAATTTGTTTACATGCCCAAAATATTCCAGTTTTTGCTGGACATTTTCCCCATCATTCTCTAATTGACGACGTACATCCTCCTCTTCCAACTGCAGGAGTGTTGTCACCGTCAAGTTTCGCGAAACTTGACGAAAGCCTTGCAAACTGTTGGCTAGTTAGTTTGTACAAAACAGGCAAGAGGTCGTTTGTCGCAAACTGCGGTAAAAACCCAAATTGAGACTCATATTCTGAATGTGCTATATACATGTCCAAAGATTGCTCCGAAAACATCATAAAGACATATTCCACGTCTTGATCGGAGAATGAGAGCGAAGCAGGTGAAGAGGTTAAGAATGTCAATGGTAGAAACGGCAGAATACAAATATCCGAGGAGAGCAGGTGTGCAGGCATGAGAGTGCACAGCGAGCCGACTAGTTAATTTGCTCTCTGTGCTCTGTAGAAAGCAGCTGCATCAAGAGGCAGTGAGAGAACATTATGGTATGCTGATAGGATGGTTTGGCCAGAAATTGTTTTGCCGTTACAACAGAGGATGACCTTTTCAAGCACAGGGCAATTACCCTCTTCAACTACGTGAATAATGTCTTTTAAATGCTTTGCGATATGCTATTTTAAAGATGTTTTTCCTTGTATTTTGAAGTGGATTGAGGTATTTGTGTGTGTGTGTGTGTTTATTTATGTGTTTGAGTTTTGGGCCTGCAGGATGTCTTGAATAATCTATGAATTTGGAAAGCATGAATATGCATTTTGTTTGTGTGATTTTTAGGTACGTGTCAAGAGCATTTGCAAACTCACTGTATTGCAGCTTTTTCTGGGTGTCTTTTGTTGCTGTATTGGTTTTATTTTTTTGTCTATGTGTGTTTTCTTTGTGTCTGTGTGTGTGTGTGTGTGTTCATGTGTGGGTTAATAGGAATCACGGCTCTCCATGGTGATGGAATATTGATGGGACATAAACATGACATCCTGAGACTATAGAGCCCTGGAGGGCCATAAAACATGAGAAGGCTCTCACATTACAAGTCACCAACAACAGCAGCAGTCTGTTTACCACACGCACACATCTTTAGAAAAACATACATGTACATTCATGGATGTGCACTGTACATTAAAACTGCATCTATCTTGTACGTGTAAGCAATTCCTTCAGTAACAGTCAAGCAACCTACTTCCAAAGTAACTACCATGATAACACGGTCAATGTACACGCATGAAGGCAACAAGGCAGACAATGTATAGATCCGAGTGGTGCGTTAGTGAAAGTATCACAGTTTAATCACACATTTGATTAAAGCATTCTAAGCACAGGATGAGATGAGATCATTCCTTATGGATCCCTAGAGAGGAAGTTCAGGTGATCCAGCTGCACAAAGCCTGAATAAGTACCAATAAATAGAGACGTAAAAATAAATCACACCAAGACGAATGTACATTTAGTATGAGAGTAACTATACAAACATGATTAGGGATAACTTACAAAGAAGTTGCAAGATAAAGTGACATGGGAAGATTAAAAACAGCAAGTCTAGTATACATGCATAATATATAAAGAAGAGAAGAAGCATGTGTGATTATGTGCTTCTTTTCCTCCATTCACACTGCCGGTATGACTACAGGTCAATGTTCATGTGTGTATTTATGTTTGTGTACATGTAAGCATGTATTCACACTGTGTGTCTCAGTATGTAATTACAGTACCATGCTGATATGGACAACTTGTAATTTCAGGCAATTTGTTATAATTGGTAGGTAGTGTATATATATATATAATACATAGGTGTGTACAGCTGAAGCCATAACACTGCTCAGTTGTTGCTGTTTTTTTTAAATATATGGTGTTCTATTTGTTTAGGAGACAGCTACACATCCGAGCTTCACCCTTTGCTATTGTCAACTATTATTATTATTGTTATATTATGAATGAATGAATTTTATTTATATAGCGCTTTTCACAGACATAATATCACAAAGTGCTTAACAGAGCAGACATTTAAAAGCATTAAAAAACACAATGTGACCCTAGGGTCAATAAATTATATACACAGAGAAAAATAAAATAAAAAATAATAAAAAATAAAATAAAAATGTAAAACATATTTTAAGAGCAGATTATAACACTACTACTATTGTTATTGATACCCCTTATCGTTTAGGTTCTTTAGCAATACTCTTATTGGTTCTTTTTCATTACTAAATAATAGATGATATTCATGAGACATTTATACATAATAAAGAACACAGACCACAGACGGTATCAGTCATTCATCCTGTCCTCTGATGTGATCCCCTGCATTAACTATACAAGACTTAAGTAGTTAAAATACACACAGACACCTTTAGTTTCAGCTTGTTATCAGAGGTGTGTGTGTGTGTGTGTGTGTGTGTGTGTGTGTGTGTGTGTGTGTGTGTGTGTGTGTGTGTGTGTGTGTGTGTGTGTGTGTGTGCAAGAACAAGATGACAATGGAGGAGGGACTCCACGCCGCTCAGCCCCGACAGAGCGGCGTGGAGTCCCAGCAGAGATGCTGCAGCGTGATAATGAATTACTCCAAAGAGTTAAAAAGTAGTGATAAAATGACCCGTCAGATCAGAGCTTATCAATATTATTGTCTTTAATAATTTAGCACCGGTGCCCGTTTAATACTCGATACTACAATAAACTGTATGTCTGTTGCTTACCTTATGATTATTCCACTCTTGTACAGTGTTTCACTTCTCCGTGTGTGGGATTTCAACAATACAAAGCAGTCAATCATTTTCATTTCACATTTGATTCATTTTGCTGACACTGTTGCATCTAAAGTGATACACAATATAATATCAATGACATGTCATATTCACAGTGTGGAGAGCTGACCCTTAATCTACTCGTGTACAGCTTAGTAGCGCAACAGTCCTCAGCTTTAGAGCGCGTTCATATCATCACCACTTTCTAGCTACACTTTGCCTGCCTCTCATATGCTATGATGTGAAGGCCATGCCTAAAGACAGGCTGCTGTGCCCTTTTCAGCAGGTTTTTAGTTTCATGTAGCATGCTTGTACCCGACTGCATGCATATTTTCTTTCAGTGCGCTCCATTTTTCAAAGCGCACCTTAGGGTTATACTTTAAGCTCCAGTGCAACATGTGAAGTCTGAAATTCAGAGCCAACCATCACAGTTAATAACCCGACTGCAAACGCTTAGCTCGATGACAGATGCTGCCAGATGTTATGTAAAAAAATAGATGTACCTGGTAGACAACACAGATGTTCCCTCATCAAGAAATACATCCTGGGACTTGTGTGCCCTGAACTTGTTATTTCAGGCATCAAACTAGTCTTGGCTGTGTCCCACCTTAACACGTCCTACCAATCAAACGCTTTACATTATAGGAGATTGGATTTAGAGGCCTGCAAACGAAGAGTGAATTCCTCAGATTTTTAAATGAACATCAACCACTCATTTAAACTCCGACTCCGGCTGTTGAAGTACTTTACAACATCAGTAAAGATTTGTGGCTGTAGATCTCTGTCGCTTGTGAAAAGCTTTGATCGCCTGTAAAACAAAATAAAACATTTGGTCCTAGTTCACATGCTTAGTATAACCTAAGTAACATTGCTTTAATGTGTCCAACTGCACACACATACACACACACACACACACATTCCAACTTCCGTTCCAAAAGCTCCCAAAATGAAAATACTTTTTAAAATCGAATTACATCAACTGGTTGTGATGTTAGAGGCTTGTCCCCTGTCACATTAGCTCCCTTGACATTTGGAAACAATATTAATTTAACACTTGAAGTCCTTCAGGACGCTGTTCCGGTTCCTGCTGTTCCTCAGCTCTTTCCTTTCTCCCTCTGTGTCTTTCTGTAAATGTTGTTTTATTTTCACACCCATTCTCACTCTCTGTCCTCCCTCTCCATCTCCTCCATACTCTCATGAGGTTGTCTTTGACGACTAGATTTGTTCGGATGCCAGAAATGCCTCCATTATTGCCTCAAATGCTGGATTATAGACACAACAATTCTTACTTTTCAGCTAATAGATTCCCTTAAATCCTACACGCGAGTATTTATTTTTCTGAGTATTGTAGAGCTGTCTGTGAGCTGTAGTAATCCTACTCTTACTGTAGTAGCATTTGTACTCTTTCCTTCCCTGGTTTTAAGAAATGTCATTGATCAGTGTTTGTATACATTAACTAACTTACTTGATTACACATCACATGTACCGCTGATGGATCATTTAATTCATACTGAGGCAATTGATGCGATGTGTGTTCTACCATTTCCACCTTCCTTCTGATTTGCTTGTACCCGCTGATGTTTTTATGAATCGCTGGAGTTTGACATCCATCTGTGATCAAACCTGAGTGTGTTTGTGGTGGAGCGGCAGCATGCAAAACAATGCTGAGTCTGCCATGAAATAAGCAGAAGCACCGTGAGCTGTGTCATTAAGGTCTCTTCCAAAAATCTGTCTGATCAACACGTTCTTTGATATGCTACTTTACCACCTCAATTAAGCATAAAACATTTTGTGATATTTTGTTTCCAATTTCTTCATGGACATATCAAAAACACACATTGTATGTCTTTGCTTTTCCACCTCTGTTGTCTCTGTCGCTTTCTTGTTCTCTCTCTTCGTAGAGAAGCCTGATTGAAACTCCAACGTACTGCTGGATGCTGTGTTACTGTTGTCAGCGTGCTAATTTAGATTAAGCTCATGTGTGTGGATTTGTCCTGTGGGTGTGTGTGTGTGTGTGTGTGTGTTGTTGTTGTTGTTGTTCAGGGTTATTAATTCTGTGTCCTTGTCAAAGTGGAAACATGTTGTGCCTAATCAGCTGCTGCTGTACTGCTGTATGACCGTGTGCATATGAAATGATCAACATCCTGCTGGTCTCAGAAGGTCTTTGCAGGTACAACATTCAACAAAAAACATGCACTTGTGCGCTGTTCAGCCTAGGTGTCAACTGCTCTCCTGGTTTGTACATCATGCAGCATGACATGAGAGCAATGAACTCACTCATGAATGAGTCATTTAAAACACTAACACAATAACAGGATCCTATTTTAAGGCAAAGTAGTTGAATTTACTCCAGTCATGCTTGCGCCCTCAAACTGAGTAAGTACAAAGTGCTCGCTCACTCGTTCCCTGAAATGAAAGACGGATGTATGAGTGAGTAAATGATGACGTTCTTTTGTTTTTTTTCAATAGTCCTTTCAGGCTCAAACCAGCTTAAAATCGGAACACTTGGCAAAACGTATATCACATTTGCAGATGTGTATTTTCTGTCAGGTAATATCTATAGTCCTTTGGCATTCCATCTGTTTAACGCCTGTTAAATGCTTTCCCTCTCTCTTACACACACACACACACACACAAGCACACACACTTTATCCCGCTCAGCGCTGATCGACAAGATTTGTTTTTTGTTTTAGTGATGTTTTTGGTGCTCTCTTTGCTGCGTGTGTTCTGTGGTATCAGAGCAAATGCATACAGACATCCACACATCCACACTAAACACCCTCTCCTTCCATCCCTCCTCAGTATCCGTGTGTGTGTGTGTGTGTGTGTGTGTGTGTGTGTGTGTGTGTGCGTGTTAGGTAAATGTCCTGAGGGTGTCTGGAGTCTGTGATCTTCTCTGCCTGCCATAATAATTCACTCTACCTCTCGCTCTGTGATGGACTCTCTCCTTCCTCTTTCTTAAAAGCTTGTTTTTATCATGTTTCATATCTTTTGAACCCATCTCTCTTTTTCTCACTCCGGATCGCCTTCTCGGTTCTTTCCACGTTTGCTGATAAATCAATACAGAATTGTATATGCACAAAGTTTGAATCACCTGCAGCACCTCCAGCAACAACTGTCCTTGTTTGGACAAATGTTTGACGAGCCTCGCGGAGGAAGATGTGCTGAGTCTGCCCAAACACAAACTGCAACTGCCACCCAGATTCTTGTAAGTTCAAGATGACATTAAAGAGTTGCATGTCAATTAAATGATCTGAAGGTTCACAAGTCTGAAATAAAGACGAGCACAAGGAATGAGAAAGTGGAAGATGATTTTGTGCCGGCAGAATCTTCCTACACTATTTCCGCGAGAGGAGAGTCCAGAGCGGCGGTGTGATGCCATGGGTCCCTTCATGCTGGGACATGACGAGGGGGATTTGGGCTGGGCTGTGTGAGTCTGAATCCGATCAAACATCGTCTCCTCACTCGAGGACGAGACGGGAACATGAGCTAAATGTTCTAACCCTGGAGCACATCAGCTGCCTCTGGGCTGGAGGACAGAGGAGCTACAGATGGTGGCAGGATAAGTCTTGCCCGGTTGTCTTGATTTATTTTTTCCGAAGGGGGGAACCCCGTTTTCAGTCTTTGAAACCCTCTGGTCTGTGGGGAGCCTGTCCTCTGCAAAGGGCTGCAGCTAGTGGTAGATTAGGAGAAACAAATGAAATTCCTTCAGCATACATGTTCCTTCAAGAAAACCATTGTCTGAATCCACCAGGCACGTTGTCCTGCTGGAGCGGAGAGTGCCTTGGGAAGGTTGCCATTACATTGAAAGGACTCTTTTGCGACATGCTGGATTGTTCAATTAATGTCTGGAAGCAACCTGGAGAGCAGGGTAGAAGTTGCAGGGGGGGGGGGGGGGGCAGTCCAATGCCCACAGCGCTCAGCTTTTTCGGGCATTCAGAGGAAGATGAAAGGCACAGCCGTCCAGCAGCAGAGTGAGCCTGAAGATAGCTGTGGCTCAAGAGAAGAGCAATGGGACGTCTGGACTGGAGCTCTGGTCTGATGAGGAGGGTGTATGAAGTCAGAGGACTTAAAGCACCAAATCATTCCAGGGACATCTCTGCTGACATGCAAAAACATCAATACATCTACTTGCATATAGATAGTAGCAACTGTAATATGCATTTTAATATATTTCATTGTAATCATATAAAGGCAGTGACGTGGGTCTGTTTGTTTTTACTCGTCCTGTGTCACTATGCCTCTCACCCTTCACTTGCATCTCTTTTGGGAACCTATAATAAAAGACAGAGGAAAAATGGGAATACTTCCTCTTTCATTACTTCTGTCTGCAGGATTATCTGATTTCAAGGTGACTGCGCGGTGATATCAAGACCGATGTTTGGATTGCTGAACTCTCTATCCTCCCTGTGTGCTGGACTAAAAATAGGGGCCACTACTACAGTCTAATCCAATCGACAAGACAGGCATGCAGGCGCAAGCACACACACACACACACACACACACACACACACACACACACACACATACATACACACACACACACACCTGTGACTTAAAATGTATGTGGAAAAAACATAAAACTTAATTATAAGGGATGTGGCAGGGAGGGAGAGCATCACAAAGCTTTACTGTGAAGGAGTCAAGGTAGGAGAAAGAGAGTGAGGAAGAAAGGGATGAAGAGGAGTAAATAGAGGACAAGAGATGTCACATTTTCAAAAAGAAAACCAGGCAACCAGGGATTTTTTGTGTGCAATTAATACCTCCAGCATGGCTGCAACTGACAACTATTTGGATAATCAATTTATCTGTCGATTATTATTATTCATTTTTTTTGTTAAGCACTTTGAGCTACAATTCCTCTATAAATAAAGATGATGATGATTATATTTGATCAGATATGGCTCAAGTAAGCACCTTTCTCTGCTTTATCGATAGTCTCTGCTTCCTCCACCTCCCTAATATTTTCTCCAGAAATGAAGGAGGCGTCATTTCCTGTTGTTCATTACTTGAGCTACACAAGCGGCGCTGTTGGCTGGCTGACCCCATGAAGACATAGACCCAACTAATCCATGATCAAATGTGTGCAAACTATTTTTCTTAATGATTTTATTTATTTAAAATATCGCTCTCCTGTTTCCTCTCATGTTGTCACCATGACACACATGTTTCCCCCCCTCCCCCTCCCGCTCTCTGCTTCTCATCTCCCCACTTACCATTTGGAGAGGCCAGCATTTTCCAGGCGTTATCCCCGTCTCTATTGTTATTCACCAGTGCTCACTGTGTGTGTGTGTGTGTGTGTGTGTGTGTCTCTATGCATCATTCTAACATGTGTGCCACTTGTCCCAGTGTGTTTGTGTGTATTATGCCTGCAGTGATGCCTGACTAATTTAAAAGCTGGTAATACCGGTACATATCCCCTGTAACAGAGGCCAGGAAGCAGGGCAGGAAACACACACCCACACACACACACACACACACACACAAGGGGACATGCTGGACTTATACTGAAATCACACAAGGTTGGAAGATGCACACATTCATACATACGTGGAACAGACAAACATCAATATACAACAGACAGACGAGCACACACACACACACACACACACACACACACACACACACACACACACACACACACACATTTACACTCAGTGTGGTGTGACAGCACTCTAATGAAATGCTGGCATCCACTGTATGTGTGTTTATGTATGAGCAGAGACAAAGAGACATATCATAGGTCCAAAGCAGAGAGAGGGAAGGAGAGCGAGTTAGCAGTTGTCAGGACATTCTTGGAAACATATAGGGAGCAGTTAGTCGAACTGTTTTACTCACAAACATGAAGTCCTCTGGAAGCGCTCACACACACACACACACACACACACACACACACACACACACACACACACACACACACACACACACACGCACACGGTCCCGAACAATCGGCGAAGCATTTTAAATGCTGCATCTGTCAGGGCAGTAATGAGATGCTGGCTGGGAGAGGAAGAGAAGAGCCCGTCACCGTGGCACAATGCTTACCGTAGCACTGACTGTGCACTTAAGTGTGCGAGTGTGTTCAGCTGCTTCACTGGCTCAACACAGACTCGGATGAAAGTTTAAATCAAAACCGAGATGTACAAAATCAATGCAGCTTCCATATTTGGCTGCCAACATTTAAAGGTGCCCCATAACTTTTCATAGCCTCATGGACTTTTTGCTTATTGTAGCCGTAGAGCTGCACTGTCCTCACTGAATACTAATCCCACTGCTTTAAGGAAACAAATCTGTTTCCATCATGATCCATACCTCGTAGTTTTGCTACAATGGCAACAGTTTGATAATCAATATTCTAAAGCTAAGCACAAATGAAATACAGACTACTGCTTGGCTCCTATGATTCATATATTTCCCTGCTAACCTACTCTATTATCTTTCTATCTGTTTAAAATCTAAGAAGCAGCTCCTCTCTGGTTCACTTAATCTAATGATGTAACTCCTTTACTTCCCCTTCATCACCTCCTGATGACGACGGCCTCATCCAGCCAACAGCTTCCCATCAACAACATCAACACTGCATCTATTGTGAGCCGCAGATAGGTTATGCTGGTGTCGTAGCCTTTTAAGTGGTTTGTGGTCTTTCTGCTGCAAGACGAAAATAAGTTGTTTCTTTTATAAATGGCTTTATTATAATTCCTTCCTCAAATCTTTAAAGACGGTGTCTGTCTCTTATAGAGCCAGATGCCTTTTAATTACAACGTGGCACAAATGACACAGCATTTTAATTAAACTACCAAACACAATCTTATCTATGTTCACAGGTCAGTATGTTACACATGCAGACCTCAGAATTGTAGCAC
Organism: Lycodopsis pacificus; assembly: GCA_028022725.1. Taxonomy (NCBI): domain Eukaryota; kingdom Metazoa; phylum Chordata; class Actinopteri; order Perciformes; family Zoarcidae; genus Lycodopsis; species Lycodopsis pacificus. The sequence goes on along the minus strand of CM051692.1, from coordinate 16,018,884 downwards.
CAGTGGTTGAACCCACTACACTCCCACCAATCCAGCAGCTGCTGTTCAAGTGTCCACGTCTGCGGCCTGTGGCCATCAGTAGGACACAGCAATTGTAGTGTGGCTACATTACGATGTCCATGTGACTGCTAGAGTGGTAGTAGAAGACCGGTGTGTGTGGATGTTGAACAGGATGAGCTCAGTCAACTCGTACCGACACAGATGACGTTAAAAAACATCTCCAAGATGGCTATTCAGCTTAATTATGATGACATCTGTAAACGGCGGTTGTCAAGCTCACACTGTCAAAATGTTCTGTGCTGAGCTGAGACCGTCACTCACAAGTAGAGCACCAATCTGCTCAGATCGCTTTCTTCGGGACAGGTTTCACCAAAGCCTCATGGCTTCACCTTGTATTGGCAGCGCTGTACAAAGGACTTACTAAGAAAGTTACAGACGGATCAAATATTTCTATATGCTGATAAACAGAAGAATGTGTTGTGCTTTAAGTTGCCAGATGTTTAACAGCGGGATCTAAAATGTTACCCAGCATGCTCAGGTTCAGAGGTGTATAGGAAAAACCAATACTGTACGAGAAATCAAAACTGGTACATCGGATGAACGGGTGTACCAACCAGCACTATGGTGCGCATTGTGATTGTCAACTCAGCAGATTTTAAGGACGCAACGCATTCATAGATGACGTTGGTAGGAACTGGTTTAACTGGCAGGTGCAGCAAAACAAATTGTCAACTGTCAACAAACAGACCTTTTCAATAGATTGCCCCATCATGTGAATATCTGTGTCGAGTAGGTGCTCAGAGAGATACAACATCATTATCAGCTGATCTGAGTGGTGCTGTTGACTTCATGTTTTTCCATGAACCTCGACTACGAGCAACATTTCGCCCTCGGTAGTCGTCAGTGCTCATGCTCACTTTTCAGTTCCTGTGATTATTATGAATAAAAGTCATTGTGACTGGTATTGGCTGAATATCTGTTCGTAAATGAGCTTATTTATGTGAAAGGATCACAGATTATTACCTACTTACGTATTCCTAATTGATTCCTACTGAGATTGCTTGCAGCGGATGTTGTATGATACAGTGACATGAAGTCCCACTGTTTACAACTCCAACCCATCATATCCTCTATTCCCCCAGCTCTCATTCCTCAGTACTAATCTGACATAGCATCACTTTGATGATGAACTGTGTGTGTGTGTGTGTGTGTGTGTGTGTGTGTGTGGTGGCTGTACAGTATATGAGTGTTTCTTTGTGTGTGGGTAAGTGAGTAGAATAGCCCCTGTGGAATAGCAATCAGCAGAACAAAACGAGTGTTGGTAAAAGAGAAAAGAAAAGATGAATAGCTGTTGAAATAACACAGAGAGGGTTGCTGACAGCTCTCATTAAAATCCCGCCCATTAGCTTGGCATAAATTGGATGATTTATTCTCCCGGGGGACTGACTGACAATCAAATGATGCTGCTGATATTAAAATGAATGTAAAAAACGATCATGCTTGTGATGCGAGGACGGCTTAATGAAAATTGTTGTACTTTTGATGCCGCTAATTCCCACAACTCATCAACCAATCCGAATCATTTCAACACCACACACAGATGCAGACGCATTTAGTGGAACTGGTGCACATGAAATATTCATAAAGTTGAATAAGTGGCTCGGTTTAATGAAACAAATATGTATTCATGATTATATGAATATGTATTCATAATTCAATAAATACTAGAAGAGCAATACATTTAACCAATCAAGAGGACAAGGGACATATAGTACCTCATATGAAATATTACAAAGGGGGATACAGTAAGATGCAGTAATAGGGAAACAGGAGGAAGTTGAACATCTGTCCTCTTTTCAACAGAGTAGAACATTTCAGAACATCTGCGGTTCTGGTCAGCAGGTCGATCTGATCGAGCGCCGGAGATATTCCTGCTGGCATGCAGAGCGGTTCTTCCTGTTCGCCATCAAGTCATTTTAACCAGAAACGAGGACAATATTTCTGGAATCCAAGACTATTATTGGCTAACTCATCCGCATACCTAAACGACAGAATAGATCGCTGGCCAATGACAATAAAACGACATATATGACCGTTCTGTTTAAGTTGAAGTAAACCAGGTCAGGTTCAGGCAAGAAAAATACTTGATTATGTTACAACCCGGCTCAAAGGCTGCAACATGAGGAGTTAAAAGTAATAACGAGACATTCATTTCAAGAACAAATAACTAAACTAAACTAACAATCAAAAGAAAGCAGCAGCCGTGTCAGCCAAGAAGAGCCAGCCAAAGAAGAGGAGGAGCCAGCCACAGAAGAGGAGGAGCCAGCCACAGAAGAGGAGGAGCCATCCAACAAAGAGGAGGAGCCAGACACAGAAGAGGAGGAGCCAGCCACAGAAGAGGAGGAGCCAGACACAGAAGAGGAGGAGCCAGCCACAGAAGAGGAGGAGCCAGCCACAGAAGAAGAGGAGCCAGCCAACGAAGAGGAGGAGCTTTCATAGCTGGGACCAAACAAGGCTCAGGTGTTGCTCATCAGTGGCCGATTAACAGCCTGAAAGACAAACAGACAGCAAAGAGGACACAGACCCCTAGTGGAAAGGAGGGTTCATCACAGTTAGGTTTAGGAAAAGATCATGTTTTAGGTCAAAATAAGTACCGGTAGGTTTGTTGCGTACACGATGTGGTTACATTGTAACGTAGATAGGTATGTAACTTAAAATAACTCCCATCAGCTGCGGCTTCTTTTTGAAAGACCGTTTTGAATGTGGTAAGGTGATATGTGCATGTTTTCCGTGTTTGGCAGCTCATCGTTGACAAACCGCTATTGCAACCTAAAATGAATGCATTAGTATGATAATAAAGGCCGTGAAACTCATCAATTTGCGTTATTACCGGCATTAAATATGCATTACTGTTAGTTAGCTGCAGCGACCTCCTGCTTCAATGAAACACATTACTTAACAGAGACGGTTGTCTGGTGTTCATGTGTGTGCATACAAGTGTGTGTGTGTCTGTGTGTACTCCACTAAATTGGACGTGTGCTTTTGAATGTTCTTACAAGTTTAGAGACGAATGTGCTAACGTGCATCTGTGGGGGAGAGTGTGCATGTTAATACTTCCTATTTAGATTAAATATGTGTGTGTGTGGAACTCTAAGATTGCCTGAGTTATTTAGATACCCCCTAGTCCTTCAACAGAGGACTTAAAATTGATTTAGCTGAATTGCCTTTCAAAGCTACTTCAATTTCACCCCTATGCAAATTTACGCTCCTCTCTCGTCCTCTCATGTCCCTCCCTCTATCCGTCTTATTCACCCCACCAGCTAACTTTTCTCTTTGCCACTCCTCCTGCTTCACTTCTCCTCCTTTCCCCACTGTCCTGCATCCTCTCCCCTTTCCCCCTACGTATCCTTCTATCCTCAACCACCTCTTCCAGGTTTTCTGTCTTCGTCTCATGTATGTCCGCCCACACGTCCTCTCTCCCTGTCTGCATATTCACTCTCAAACGTTACAGTGTGCAGCAGCCAAGAGGCCGTGTGTGTGTGTGTGTGTGTGTGTGTGTGTGTGTGTGTGTGTGTGTGTGTGTGTGTCAGGCGGACTAAGAGACCTTGACAATATCAACACAACTGCAAGTCCATAAAATGGCGGCAACATTTTAGCTTATGTACCTGGAAATGACTTCTGGCATAAACCGCTTGTCAGCTTACACACACACACACACACACACACACACACACACACACACACACACACACACACACACACACACACACACACACATACTGAGATAAAACACCCACACACACACTTTCCTGGATACACACCCTTACAGATACAGAGCCCTGTCATGTTGACACTGAGGCTAACAAACTGATTCGCGAAAAATACACACACACACACACACACACACACACACCTCTCTGTTTCAGTGTACACATGCAAACATACAGTATATTGTCCTTAAAGCGCTCACACACACTTGCGCTGTGTGTGTGCGCACCACACACGCACTCGCCCAGGTTCTGTGGTGCTGCCTTGCTGCATCTTTTACAGAGGGATCGTTAATTTTTTTTGATGGATTCAGCAGTAGGGGGTCGGACTGAGATAGTGTCTATTGATTTTATATTTGGCAGACTGCGCTCTGGCCACTTAGTCCTGCAATATACCTTACTCTCCCTCCCTCTTTTTCTCTCCCCCTCTCTCACACACCATCAGTCTCTGTTTCTCTCCTCCCGTATGCTTTCTTTCTTTTTTAACTCTCCGTCCTCTCATTCACTGACCCCGTCTCTCACACGTTCGGTGTCTTTCCTCCTTCTACGTCTGTAATGCTCTGTAATGTCGTTGTCTCTGTTGCTCTTTCTGTCTCGGTTTCACTCACTCATTCCTCTTCTGTCCATCTTCACTCATTTGCTGTCTTCATCTAATTTTCCCAAATATTTTTTCTTGTCTGCTATTTTTTTTTCTGTCATTTCTCTCCTCCAGCCCCGTTCACTCCATTTCCCTCTAATCCTTTCCCTCCTCTTTTCTGCTTCTTCACCCTTTTACACCCCATCCATTCAGTCCCCCCCCTCCCTCCCTGCCTTCCATTTTCTGCTGCCTCATCTTTTTATTACTCTTTTCCTCCATCCTTCCTCCCCTCTTCCTTCACGCGCTTTCTATTGCTCCCCACTTCCCTTTGTCCTTTCCCTGCCACATGATTTTCACCCCCATGCTTTTTGCTGTCTCACCCTCCTTTGAGCACAATCATCTGTTATTCCTTCATCTTTCTTCCTCCTTTCTCTTTCTCCTTTACACTTGTTCTCTCTCCCATAATTGCTCTTTTTTATCTTTTCTTCCATCCTTTTGCTTTTGTCACTATCCTCCTTTTCCAGCCTTTATTAATACTCTATAAAGATGATAACTTTGCCGTTCATGGCATTTGGTTTTTCTTTCTTTTTTAGTAGTTCAAACGCTTTTTTTGTAAAGCTCTTTGCATGTTTTGACATATCATTGGCAAAGGTGGAACCTATTAGGAACCAAGCAGGCATCAACCACCACAGCTGTGTGATAATAGCACATTTTAAAACACATTAGAAACAGTGAATAAGAGATTGTGTGGAGATAAATGTAATGCAGATTTAAAAAGTTAGATCAGGAGAGATAATGTTTTTTTGATACTCCACGGGACTCCGTTGTTTTAGAGCCAGCATATCACAGTCACAAAAGGAACCGCAGCTTTATGCACTTTCAGCATTTGATCCATTTAGCCGTCCATCCTTCTATTCATTTCCTGCAGCTTATCCAGGTCATGGTAGCAACAGGCTAAGCAAAGCAGCCCATAAGTCCTTTTCCTGCTCCACGTCCTCCGGCTCTTCCTTGGAGATCCCGAGGCATCCCCGGGCCAGATGGGATGTGTAATCCCTCCATCTTGTTCTGGGTCCGCTCTGTGCCAGGAATACCTCTGCCGCCCACTCTCTCTCTCAGGGTGAGGTCCGACCGAGGGAGATTACAATACCTTTATTGAATGGCGACTTGGACAAAAAGCCACCTGACCTGAGATTAAGGAGACCAGCACCCTCTCCTGAAGCCAGGACTGGAAGGGAGGCTTGCCAGCGAGCACCTTGGCACACATAAGGCCCGTCATGCTCTACCTGATGTAATGGCACGGGGCCGCCCCCTCGCACAGTGCCAGGCTGGACGTCAGGGTTCACTATCAGTCAATGGAACTGCTCGACCCGGGCCGGCTAGCCTCGGTAAACTGGCACAGACTAGTGAAGTCTGGTCAGAGAAGTTCTTACCATGGTCATCAGGAGTCAAAACATCTTTCATTTCAATATTTTGGGGAAAATACTGTCCAGCTGAACCACATCTCAATAAATGATTAGAATGAAATAGTTAAACAACGGTGACAGGAGATTGCATGTCCACATTGCTTCATGTTCAGCGGCCTCAGGCAAAACATTTTTGGAAATACTAAGTAGTTGTTCATTTTACCCCATCTTTAATCTTGTTTTCTGCCTACTTTCTCCATCCGTCTTTGTCTCTCTTTTGTCTCTGTACTTTGGCTCATTGTGTGTGTGTGTGTGTGTGTGTGTGTGTGTGTGTGTGTGTGTGTGTGTGTGTGTGTGTGTGTGTGTGTGTGTGTGTGTGTGTGTGTGTGTGTGTGTGCGCATATACAAGTGAATAAATCATTGTCTGAACAGAGAGCAGACTGTATTCTGATTGGATGATGTCTGCGCTTCAGTTTGCATATCTGTGTGACGGGGAGTGAACTGGCCAGTGTGAATATTTGTTCTGTGTCTGTCTTTACTGTCGTCACTGTACCGTGACGTGTGTTTGAACTAATTAACTGAGGTGATTAAATCTATATTCTTATACCAATATAGTTAATCCTGAGGAGTAATGGACTGTCACTCTGAGCCTCCAGCTATTTAAATATGTTACATTAGACTCTCTCTCTCCCACACCTTTTCATCTGTTTGTTTTCTTTCAGCTTGTTTAGTGTAATGAAGCAATAATTCTGGTATTCTAATAAATAGATTGCTATTTTTTTTTTTAACCGAGCAGGGTACTTAGGGTTTTGTTTTCAGAAGAATATTAAACATTTTGGGGAGAGCCTCGCTTCAATTCGCTGGCTTTGGTTGAATATTAACTTTTAAAAAAAAAAGGCCTTATCATTTGTAAGATCTTTTACTTTTTTCAGAATTGTTATGCGGTGGATATACAAGTAGAAAATAAATCACCCTTTGTTTATTCGCGGTTCCATTTTCACATTCTAGAATATCAGCTGGGGGAACAGGAGGGTGATGAGAGGGTTTTAGTGTTCACAGCCTCCCAGCAGGCTAAAGCTCAGACTGAGACCAATAATCCGAAAGTCAAACCACAAGTCAGTCTCTGCCATCTGTCCCTGCATTCACTTTTCCCCCTCAACAATCACCAAGCACGCGCCAAAAGGGACACTTTCACTCATTCCATTTGGGTATTTGTTAACCCTGTCTGTCTGTGTTCGTCAGTAATCCTAAAACGTTGTTAATCGTCTTCGGATTGTCACCAATGTTTTACGTCACGCTCTTCTGCACATAGGTGTATTTTGAATAGCTTGTTCTTAAACTGTTGTAGGCCGACCTAATGTAATGTAAAAAAAGTGGTTCAAGACATAAAATGAATAGAGAAGGTGGCTTGATTTTATTTTTCCATTTGTTCCCTGCTTCAGCTTCCAGGCTGTGGTGAAGCAGTAGAGAAGCCGCACACAGAAGCTCTACTTGGGTCTTGAGGAGCTGCAGTGTTTATTCAGAGACCAACTGAAGCCGGCCCTGTGCATTTAGTACCGCTTGACAACTTTACTGCAAAATTCTTTCAATTCCATCACAACCTGACTGCTCAGTGCATCCACCCTCTCTTCCTCTCACTACGCTCGTACTATGCTGTGAGATCATTCCATCTGTCAAGATGTGTTCACAGGTAGGACCCAAACGCAAGACCACAGGAGACAGAAGTTAGTGGTTTTATTTAGCCTGACTAAGACAGGAAGGTGTGGAGCCCGTGGTCTGACACCAGAGTAGGCAGATCGACGGTGTGAGTCCCGTGGCTTGACACCGGAGAGCTGGCAGCTTGACGGCGTGTGTAGTCCGTTGACACGAGGAGGGCAGAGGATGCCACGGGGGTGAAAGACGGTACGACCTGACAACCCCAGACTGGGGGACCAGAGTTTATATAGAGACAGGGGAATCATTAGTGGGCCCTGAGTCTGGTGTGTCAGGCTGCAGGAGGTGATCGGCTGGAGTGTCCTCAGCTGTGCACAATCAAGGGTGTGGCCATGGGAGGTGTCTGGAGGCAGAGGACAAACACAGAGCACATGGCACACAATAACAAACAGGGGAATGACAGGACACATGAGGAGAGGAGATCAGGGGAAACACACAACGGGTCAGACAGGGATCCTGGATCCTGACACCATCAGGACACGCACTGCTCTCTTATAGCGCCATGTTTCCATCCAAATAGTTTCATGTGAATTATCTCATAAGAAAAACTGTGTGGAAGCAAAAACTCCAGCATCACTGTACCAAACACACTGCTGCAGCTGCTGCAATAACCGCCACCAGGTGATTATGGAATAACTGTGACAGGCCCAGTCCTCCTTCGTGGTCAAAATCACTGTCCTGTGATTACATGTACTTATTTGTAAAATATTGTGTAGCCTGCATTACAAACTATGGACATGGGTTTAAGGTGTTGGCATTCACCAGGCAGGGAGGGTCTGACCATATGTAGTATTGAGTTGCATTGTGGGAACTTGACTTATTCAAGGGACAAAAAGTCACGATAACTCGACCTCCCTGCATAGATTTTGACTTTACTTATATGTCACTTTAAGACGGTATACCAGGGTTGGTATATTCTTATTGATCGAAAAGAAAAAATACATACATACTGTTTTTTAAAAGCTTTTTTCTACATCATTTTCTCAACATACTACTGCCCTCTCCTCCTAAGCGAGCCTCTCCACCTCCTTTGCCCCTTTCCTCTTCCTTGTTGTTCCCCCAATCGTTTAAACATGAGCCGAGGCGTCTTCCCCTCTGTTGGCTGTTCCTTATGATAGCAACGCAGTCTGATAGAGCAATCAGGCAGTGACAACAGAACACAGGGAGAGTTTTTAGCCTTCTGTTTGTCTGCCTGAAACAAATGAAACCGGCAGGGGCATTGGCTTATATCGGGGACAGCTTGTCGCAGATAATGCTCTCATTTGGAGGGAAATTGACCCTGGGCGCTGAATCCGCTACGAGATAAGTTACTCGAGCTAGAATGCATGTTGGGCTTTATTGGAACAAGGGAGAGTGAGAATGGCAAAGGGGAGAGCAAATGGCATTGTTGCAGTGAGGCAGAAATGGAAGACGGGCCGTCCAAGTAGAAAGACGGAGAGATAGAAACAGAGCAAGACGGGACTTAAATATACAGTAGAGGACCGTAAAGCAATGCTTTTCTCTTCTGAATCGATTGCAAGAATCCATTCTTTGTGCTTTTTGTCATATCCTAGATTTTCTTTTAACAGCACTGAGTTGTGATATCATTACGATAATAATTATATATATATATATAATAATGTCATTAGTGTTGCTCACAGTTCACATCAATAGGCCGGCTACTGTAATGAGCTTTAGGTGCCTCTTTTATTTGCATAGTTCCTAGTTCCATAATCTCTGTCATTGTAGCTGTGCTCAAACATTTGTAAATCCAGTTATAACAAGATAACAACATGGTTTTAACATTCTATCTCATTATTACAAGAACAACAATGCTCTGAAGATCATGACTTATGTAAGGTGTAACCTGGTCTAAATGAATGTGCTCTTTGTTTAATGCTTTTCACCAGACGAACAGCAACATTCATTCATTTACAAGCATGTACAGACAAAACTCTACACTTTTTGTTAATATACTACCATTTCAATAAAACACCAGCTCCACTATAAACTAAATGCAATACATGGTGTACTATGTGCTAAAATGTGATCAAATATGTACAAATGTTCTTAAGAATAGCTCATTAAAGCAGGCACAGCTTTAGTACACGTTCCAGTGTACCTCTTAGAAATAAACTACTGTACGACTTGAAGTACACTGGATGAAATTGAACTTTTAAAGAGTAACTTCACACCAAGCGGAAAATCCTTTTTGACTGACCTCTGCTGGAAAGTTTTACGTCTTTTGCATCCGACACCAAGTCTAATGCTGATGTCGCAGTGTAGTGATTACACCCTCGGTGTACTTTCACATGAACTTCAACCACAGCAGGTCAACTGGAGTGACATAGAAACCAGTACAAGCTATAAAACCAGCTGCATTAGCACCCAGCATACAACGAGCAAGCAAGTTGATCAAGTGCAATATAAACGTGGTAAACTTCACACATTCTGCATTTATGACAATCTGAAACTACTTGAAAATACCAAAAATCCAATATATTGTTCATATGTTTTTGTTTTTTGTCAGTCTTCTGTTGTAATCTTAATGGCACAATAACTTCCTTCAAAATCAATAAAGTTTTGATTTTATCCTATCAAAACTCCACTTCAATTCAAGAAATACGCGTTCCTTCTTCTTGATCCTGCACGTCTCCTCCCTCCTCGATGACCCAGAGAGCTCTCCATCCAGACTTCAATGCTCATTTGTGCCTTCAGCTGATGGAAAATAGTTTCTGAGATTTACTTTTTCTACACTGCAGCAACAGTCCTGTAACAGCGGTCTCATCTAGAGGGCGGTGGTGTGCTGGAATGAGACCGACTGTGTTCCTGCGTGCGTATGCATGCAAATATGTTCGCACGTGACCAGGTGATATTTACGTGTGTGTTGTTTTGACGTGCTCGCATGTAGATAAGTCATTCGGCCAGTATGTCATGTTTAACTAGCGGGCGGGATGTATTCCAGGATGTTTGGTGAAGCAGAGGGAGCGTGCTTGCAGGGCCCCCCAGGGCCCCGACCTCTATGATCCCATTACACCGGCACCACCAGAACACTCCAGAATGTAAAACCTCCGGACCACTAGTGACACGTCAAACATTCAGCACGGAGAAATGCAACCATTGCTTTGGTACTATTCTTTATTTTTTGTTCTTGAAATGCCAAAACAAGGCTTCATCTCCACTCAAGCCGAGATAATTTTTCTTTCAGGAGAATGCTAATTTTATTATTAAGCTAATAAAAAACAAAAAAATGACAATTGGAGATATGAGGTTTGTGTTGGACACCAGTAAAAAAACAGTGTGTCCATTTCTATTCAGACAAAGTGACACATGTTCCTTCAGCCTGCTCACTTGGAGAGGGAACATGTCACTGAACCAGAGCCTGTTTAAAAGGTATTGAGTTTAATATACATTAAGCATGCAAACATTTTCACAGTTTTAAGAATTAACGAAATTCCAGATGTTAAGGTTAAATTTAAAGGAAAGAAAATATAAATATCATTATATTAAAGTGATTAGTCGCTGTGGGACTGATTGTATCGTCATGTGTATGCGCCTGGTGTAATCCTTCACTCTTAAATACGGAGCTGCTCCACTGAAGCAGACTTTAACGTCAAGATGACATGAGAAATGTCTTTTAACCCTATATATGCAAAATATCTTTTTATATCAAAATCCATAGTGTGCGTACGTTATCAAGCACCAACCCATTTCAACCAATGACATCATGACATCCATTTATCAATCAACCTGCAACTTTTAGCTACAAGGTAGATGTGTGTGTGTGTCGAGCCTATACATATAACAATAATAATACATTTATTTATTGAATTTATTTTACATGCAGTCTGTGGTTAAACCACAGTCCTCTGTAGCTCAGTATCGCACTGCAGTCTAAGCCAGCCCACAATTTAGTCGTAAAACATTCCCCATAGATAGAGTTACATTTTTGCATACATATAAGTTTGTTATGCAAATATATAAATATTGCAATACTTTCATCAGTGGGCCAAAGGCTCGGTCACGGTCCGGTTAAGGACTTGAAATATGTATTTCAATGAAAACCTTTGCTACTTGAAGTCATGTAATGCTCCACCAGCTCTGCCTGGTGCAGGAATCACACCGGCAACTGTTAAGTTCAGGCAGCCTCTTGACGCTGTCGAGCAGCAGCCACGTTAACAACAAGATGAAATCCTTTGCCTTAACAATCTGTGGTTTGACACGATTTGACAATTTTCTGTCAGGAAAGAAGTTGTCCCTGAGCTCTTTATGCTCACTTTGAACAAATGGTTATTGAGGAAAGTAGACATGGATGCTGTTCGGCCTTTTTGGAGGAAACGTGTAACGGCGGTGGTGATGAAGACGGAAAGAAAATGAAACGAACGGCAGGAAAAGATGAAATGCAATGGAAGAAAAGAGCTGTGCTGATTGAGATATATTTCCATTTAGATGGGAGGGCAGAGTATTTTTCTGAGCAGAGGGACAGCGTTTGGATGTGAATCACTTTGCAAAGACATCACGGTAAAAGACAGCTTGTATTTAGCATCTGCATGAGTCCAAACTTTAGAGGAGTGCGTCATAAAAACTTCCCCAAAACCCTTGGACTCAACCTCCCGGGGAGACATCAAAAAGAAGCTGTAGTGTAATCTTGTTCTGAGAGAAGGAGAAAGAGAGAGAGATGTGAAATTGAAGCGATTATTTCGTCTTTTCGTGTGTGTGCGTGTCATGTGTGTGTGTGTGTGTGTGTGTGACTGTATTGAGCTGCCTTCAGGCTTTGTGGTTAACCAGCAATTTCAACATGTTCAGGATTATGATCATTAGCTTCCTCATGCTAGAGGGAAACTATAATAGAGATTTCCGTTTGTTTTAGAAGTTTTTAAGTTTAAGCTTATTTACACATCAAGATAACACCCTAGAAAAACACCTTGTTATTTGGTTACTGTCTGCAAAATATGTACAAAGTGCAAATAGCCTCACAGGAAAGAAAACAAGTGAGACCAACACTTTAGAAAACGAGGTCACAACAAAATATAATGCTTAAACAGAGTGTAAAAGTGAAGCAAACACTGCATGTAAAGTGCAAACGAATCTGAAAAGCAACATTTATTTAAAGCAGTATTTAATGTAATAAAACCTACCTTTAGTACACGCACTTGTGTACTTATGAGTGTGCAGATGTGTGCGTGCTTACATCATGCAGACTCATTCCTCCATTTGTGGGACCTTGGGGTGACTAAGGGTCGTCTCCAACGTCATCCCCTCATTGATGCAGCGATCAATGTCCTGCATCATCCATCACCACCATGCAGCGTCCAGCACAGGAGTATCGTTCCAGCTCTGTTGTGAGTCACTCACTTCACAGGTACATGAGAAGCTGAAGTCTCATATGGAATGGTCCTGTGTGGTGCAACATCTTTGGATTTCAAAGTTGAGAAAATTATGTGTAATCGTGCAAGTAAGCAGGATGGATAATCAATATCGAATCTATTATACCACAGAATGAAAAACAAATGTGAACCAAGTCCTGCTTGAAATTGTTTATGCAGAGGGATTTGCTCTGTGACTGCAAATGTACGAGCTCCACTTCTCACTGTTCATTTGCTCCGCTGCAGCACACCGCCTCTCTTCTTCTAGAAGTGTTTCCGTACTAAGACGTTAGCTGTTCACTTTATTTTGCTAACTTTTGTTAGATATAAAGGTGTAGCACTATTGTAAAGTCGTCATGCCAAACCAAACGATTTGTAAAATGTGCACCTTGACGAAAACACTGCTAATAATCAATAAAATTAGGTCACGGTGTCTCTTAAACAACTTACCATTTACCATCATATAGCAGTTTGTTTTTGTCTCATTCTCCCATCATTATTGAAGTGATGAGGCAGTCATGTACAGAGTTTGCATGTAGTGAGTACAATGAAGGAGTTAAATCTGTCAAGTTTCAAGGTGCTTCTCTCATCAGCTGCCCACTAATGAGCCTTTTAAAACCTCAAATCTCTTCTGTTCAATCTCCCACAACAATTAGAGCGATAACACACAAAGCGATGTCTTTGATAGCAGCGGACTATTCCCGAGTCGTTTTTTGTTGCAGCTGCATTTAAAGGTGGGTTGCTTTGAACACACAGTTTCAAATTCTCTCTCCTCTTATATAAAATATGTGCGGCTTTTGTCTTCCCTATTCGTTTTCCCAAAGATTTGAATGGGGGGGGGGGGGGGGGGGGGGTGACGTAGAGAAAGAGTAATGCAACAAATGATAACGGTCTCCATGCAGCAAAAGGCTCTTTTGTTGTAGTTGATCATTGAGTGTGTGTGTGGTGGTCATGATGACGCCAACATTTCTTCTTCATCCGTGTTGGAAAGTAGGAAGAGGTTGAGTCCGCGGAAAAGGAAGTGGAATAAAGTGGAGTTGTAGAAAATCAGAAGTTTATTTTGATAGATAGTCAGCTGATGCGAGCTGTAACGTTCACTGACTTTCAACCCAGAGACGCTCCGGGCGTGTGGCACGTTATCATGATGACCGGCTCACTGAAGGCCGGTGTCGACAGCGTGTTCATCTGTGTGTGGAAGCCATCAGCACAGATGCAGATTGATTAAATACAAACCAGTAGGGCCGCACTATTGTGACCAACATTATAATCGATATTGAGATCGCCTATATTCATCACGATTCGTGCAGACGGGATAAAATAAAAAGCGTTTGACTTCATGTGCAGCGGAGTTGTCTTTCGGCGATAATCTTTTTACTGCAGAGAACTTTCCACAAGCTTTCTGTGTCAACTTTCAAGGGAACACATCTACTGAGTAGGGGAGAGAGACGGCATGAGAGGGAGTCACTTGATGCCTTCTCCTTCCTCTTTGTACAGTAGGACCCGGAGGCATTCTTATCACACCTCTTAGAAACGCTGCGGGTCTCAATGACTCTTTTCCCTCTACTTGTATCCCCAGTCTTCATCCTTTGTTTTTTTGCTTTGTGTCGGTTAAAATTAAGTTGTTCTTCTGTTTGCAAACACTTAGTCGCCCTCCCTGTTTGTCTTTAAAAACTAATATTGTCATTGTAAAGTGTGTACATATTGTGTTTCATATTGTATGAATATATGGCGTACCTGTGTATGTACCAAACATTTCAACGGCTCATTTAGCTCCTGGGAGAGGTTTATCTTCAGGGCTTTCTTCAGGGTTTATTTGAACCCAAACCATGAACTTTACCTGAATCTATCCAAGTAGGGCTGTTGCCTTGACCTCGGGAGATGTCTTGCAGAGGCAAGCTATACCCATGTGCGCCAATGTAGCGTGAATGTGGAATTAGCAAGCTGTCGAGCCAGCCACTCGATAAGTAAAATAGAACTTAATGTTTCCTCCACACACGTTCTCTGTAACATGAAAACATGGTGGAATGAATAAGCTAGATAGCTAGCTAGTTAGCCAGCCGCTAAGGGAGTGAAACACCAAAGACTCTTCTCGACAGCGTAGGAAAGCACGTTGAGATAGATAGATAGATAGATAGATAGATAGATAGATAGATAGATAGATAGATAGATAGATAGATAGATAGACAGATAGATAGATAGATAGATAGATAGATAGATAGATAGATAGATAGATAGATAGATAGATAGATAGATAGATAGATAGATAGATAGATAGATAGGTACTTTATTCATCCCCAGGGGGAAATTTGTATGTTACAGCAGCAAGACATACCAAAAAGCAAAGTAACAGAGTAACCAAAATATTAAGTCTTAAAAAATGCACAATATATACAACAGAATAACAGAATAAGACAAATTAAATAACAGAATACAGAATATATAAGATAAAACAAAAATGCACAGTATATACAATGAAATAGAGTAGTGTTAAATAATCTGCCTAGGTGAAAAACAGTAGTGCAAACATTTAAAATCAACCCCAGCAAACAACAGTGTAGCAGTGTGTAGTTATGTGGAGGATGATCTGGCCAGAGCTGTTTTATTGTAAAGTCTTATTGCAGAGGGCAGGAATGATCTCCTGTATCTTTCCTTGTGACAGCGGAGCTGGATCAGTCTGTTGGAGGAAGTGCTCCGCTGTCCCTGCAGGAGGTGGTGGAGAGGGTGGTCCGGGTTATCCAATATGGATAATAGTTTCTTCAGTGTCCTCCTCTCCACCACCTCTTCCAGATAGTCCAGTTTGCAGCCAATGATGGAGCCGGCCTTCTTAACCAGTTTGTTCAGTCTGTTGGTGTCTCCGGCTCCAATGCTGCTCCCCCAGCAGACTACGGCGAAGTACAGTGCACTGGCCACAACAGACTGGTAGAACATCTCCAACATCTTGCCAGATAATCCGCCATCACAGCACAGTGTTGCGAGCCAGTGCTAGCCAATCACAGCACAGTAGGGCAGGTCGAGGCCGAACACTATCGAGGTAAGAAAAAACTAACGCAATCTGCTTTAGCGGCTGCTGTACAGTTTAGCCCGGTTAATCAAGCTCATTGGACAGCGGTTTGGGTTACGCTGTATGCTGTATGTTCAGCTTAAGTTGGGTATATCTGTAGATACGCTTCAAACAATACATTTACTTTGTCATCCTCCCATTATCAGCTGTAAATATTTACGATTAAGTCATAGTGGGGAAACTTTCTAACATAGCTGCCTGGTATAAAAAGGGTTATAAGTCATAAGTAATGTCTTTGTCTTAGTTAATAATTGATCAATGCTTTATGGATCACTTAAAGGACATTAATAAGGACAACTTTTGGTTTGACACAGTTTTGAAAAAGCTCTTTATCCTCCAGTATGACTCGTACTTGGTGTTTTTAACACTTTTGGTTGATCAGGAGAGTAATTCTAATGGGCTCTTGACCTCTGACCTTCTTGAAAAGTGATGCAAAAAGTTTATTAATGACTATTACAATTTAAAAAAAAAGTTGACTCACTTACCCTTGGTGTTTGAAAGTAATTTACCAGTGCTCATTCATGAAATACTTCATTAACATTTGTTAACATTTTAAATAAGGCTGAAATGCAACCGTGGTGTTCTTCTGTCGGGAGATGCAGCGATTTAAAAGGAAAAGTCAACTAGCTGCATCGCTAATTCGTGTAGTTTAAAATATCAGAGGCCTTCAAGATGCGCCCTGTTTTAGAGCTGCTATGTGAAAACCTTATTTTTGTAGAGTACAGCACGCTTGTAATGCCCTTTAGAAGGATTCACCTTTTGTTTTTGTGATGTGCTGATTCTGTGGAATACTCCTTTAATCCTTTTATGAATGACATTCGAGTTTAAAGTCATTGGCTATTAGTCACAGGTACAGTGAGAATAATGTTAATGCTTTAAGACAAACTGTCACAGGCCAACATGGGGACCGTCAGACAGACGAGGCATCTCCAAAGCCCTATAAAGACAGGGTTAGGTGATGAATGGAAGTCGGATTGATTTTGGCATGGTCACACGATGCCCTCTGTGTATTGTGGCATTGAAAAGATCTGCCACGTCCTGACATCTTTGATTCCTGTAGATCCGCCCTTGGCTCTGAAGCCGGCTAACAATCAGAGCTAGGGTAAGATGTTGGCAGGTGGCCGGGAGGAAGGAGTGGAGGAGGATGGTGAGGAGAGGAAGAGGGAGGGAATGGAACAAAATAGGAGGCAACAGAGGAGAGGAGGACAAAGCAGCACGAGTGCGTTGTTGAGGTGATGAGGATAAAAAAGGGAGGAAACGACATAAGGGGGGAGGCGATGGAAAACTCGGAACTGTGGAAGAGAAGTTGAGGCCAAAGCGGGAGGAGGGAGTGCACCATTGTTTTCAGGTGGAAAATCTCCGTCTGTTGAGGCAATTTGACTGTGCAACACACATTAACACCACAACTGAAGTTCCATGCTGACATATTGTGTGAACAAGAGCAGAAAATTACAGCTACAGTATGGGCACGCTGGCTACATCATGTTATAATAACATTGAACGTTAAAGCTGGCGATATATATGAACAGATCCCCTAAAGATACCAAAACCATTTATTCTAATGTATTGTGTGAGTAGCCAGAGCCTGATGGAGCTTCTAGAGTCTCAAACTCAATGGGATCTTTGAATGGGTTTTGGGTTAGATGCAATACAATGAGGTCTGTGGCTAACACAAGCTTAAGCTCCCATATGTCAGGATCCAGGATCCCTGTCTGACCCGTTGTGTGTTTCCCCTGATCTCCTCTCCTCATGTGTCCTGTCATTCCCCTGTTTGTTATTGTGTGCCATGTGCTCTGTGTTTGTCCTCTGCCTCCAGAGACCTCCCATGGCCACACCCTTGATTGTGCACAGCTGAGGACACTCCAGCCGATCACCTCCTGCAGCCTGACACACCAGACTCAGGGCCCACTAATGATTCCCCTGTCTCTATATAAACTCTGGTCCTGCAGTCTGCGGTTGTCAGGTCGTACCGTCTTTCACCCGCTTCAACTCCTTATCGTCTTCTGCCTCGTCAGTCCGCCAGGTTACCAGTCTGGTCATGTAAGTCCCGGCCTCGGTTGAGCTTCCCTCCCGACTCCGGTGGAGATTATAGGAGTGACTTTAGTTTGCTGGACAGTTAGTTTTTGGTTTGTTCATTCTGTGACTCCTCCTGCACCGTTAAATAAAGTCTTGGCTGGAGTAAACCTGCTGTGCGTTTGGGTCCACTAACTACACTACCACATAACACCATATTGCTCATACAACCATCGTATATTTTGTTTATATACTTACACCATAGTATATCGCCTCCTTCCGTTTTGACCTTTCACAATAAAAGCCCTAGACATAGTAAACTCAATAAGAGAGCTCATACTAGTTTAGTCTATACAACATCCCATGGACCCAGAGCATCCAGACCTCTGCCTGCGTTACTGCAGTTATTTAAAAAGTGCTGCAACTGTTGCAAATTCGCAGCGCTGCCATTGACAATAATTTTGATGCCAAACAGTCACAGGAGAGTGTTTCGCATTTTCATGTTTATTCGGTGTGTAAAGGTCTTGACTCAGTATTATTCTCTTACATCTCATACTTTAGTCTTTGGTCCCTTGCCCTGACAGCTGTTGGAGCTTTTTGTCCCAGTACAGAATGATGAGGCCTACGTTCTTGGCACGTACGACCACCACATTTTGCTCCGTGCCTGCTGAATGTGTTGAAGTGAATCCAGCTTGCTGAAATGTGTTCAAAGCTTGTTGTACAGCCCCCAAGTGGCCAACATACAACAAGTAATACAGCTGTAATGCACTAATATCCATCTTCCCACCAAACTCAACAAGTAAGCAAATATGCGACTTTCCCAAAATGTTGAACCATTCCTTTGAATAAACCGGGAGACAAAATATGTATTTGGTCAAAGTTTTAAATGAGCTACTAGCCCACTTCTTTAACCTCAAGGGTCCCCCCTGTTTTCAACACAATTGTCTTTACTTTCCAACCTATTCATGAGACAAAGTGAGGCAGTAATTATTTTGTTGCTAAGCCTTAAAGAAGACCAGACCCTTTTTTACGAATATTGATTTCAGAAGAATAATTTCCAGGGTTTTCCAGGGTGTAAGGGTAGAAATTGGTAGAAATGGCCGACACCAAATCTTGAATGAAGCTAGATTTTCAATTACCCTTTCAGCTGCAGAGTTCACATCACCTCTCTCAGCATGCGCACGACACATCACTGCGGTCTCCTCTTTCTGTTCGACAGACATTCTTTCGAGCATCATTCTATTGACCAACGGTGTGTCGGCAATGTTATGACACAGCATGAAGACGAAAAAGTTTGATGTGCAGAGCCCTTTCACTTCACATGTTGACATCACGTAGCTTTTTATTACAACTCCAGTTCAATTTCCAAAAGGCCTTCTCTTGTGTTTTAGAGGTATATTGGTTTGTTCATCGGGTGTATCATCAGCTGTGCCCGCACACTGTGAACCTTGGTAAGCATCCATATCTCAGAGGCTTTAGGCAAAAGGCACCGTGGTTTTTTCGACAGGGCCGTCCTTTCTAAAAATAAAAGCACTCGATGAGGTACTTAAAGTCATTTTGGATAAAGGTGTCGGCTAAATACCCTTTAGTATATCGTATTGCTCCCATTAATGTAATATGGACCTCACTCTCTCACTGCCCATTGACTTCCCAGTGGGCCATCTATCTGTCCATTGACTGCCATTTAGCGTCACCGGGGCCATAACTCATTCGCCCGAAAGACGTTTAGACACTCAGCAGCTCGTTCCAAAGGCCGGGGGTGAGACGGCTGTTGACGGGACACTTCACTCTCGCTGTTCTTGTTCTTCCACATGCTGACTGTTCTCAGTCACTTGCTCTGTGTGTCTCCTCACTTACCCTTTGCCCCCCTTTCCTTTTACTTTACAACTCTGTCCTTATCTCTGTGAGCATTGATATTAATGCAGTTATTTACTGTAGGGATATGGGCGTGGTTTTTAACAGGCACGGAGAGTGAAGAAAAGTGTTTTAGACACTAGATTTGCAAACTTTTTCAACAGTCATAGTGTTTTTTTTAAAGGCATCTCACAAATAAGTCTTTGACACGGTAGTTCAACTGTTCTCAGGGACAATACACATTGATCAACAGAACTGTAAATGTGCCAAAATTAGCCAAAATGTTAAGTTTCAACTGTTGTCCCTTGGCCAGATGTTAAATAATCCATTAAAACAATAAAACAGGTGTAAGAATTGAACCGTAGGAAGCCGAACATGGACAGCTGAACAGGATGAAGAGCTTAGAGGAGTAAGGTGGGCATCATGCAAACTAGGATTTTTAAAAGGAAGGCAATTAATACAAAAGAATGTGAAGCAGACAATTGGTGCAAGCAGTTAAAACACGACAACAAAGTTCAGAGTGCTGTCTGTGTGACCAATCAATCCACTGATCACTGTTCTATTTTCTATTCAATTGTATTCTACACAAGTGGGTGTGCGCTTTCTTTTTTTTTGTTATTTAGGCCACCAAAAGTTTTTGGTGTGTTTTAACAATTGCTTTTAAGTGATTTCATGACTATTTTGTGCACTCATAACGCTGTAAAGCAGACGGCTCAAGTGGGTGCTGAGTTATGGACAGCTCAGCGCGTACCGTCATTAAAACGAAAGGGAAGGAGGAAGACGAATATATGTACGAGG
The DNA here is from genome assembly GCA_028022725.1 of Lycodopsis pacificus. NCBI lineage: Eukaryota > Metazoa > Chordata > Actinopteri > Perciformes > Zoarcidae > Lycodopsis > Lycodopsis pacificus. The sequence continues at coordinate 15,998,353 of CM051692.1, read as the reverse complement.
GAGAATGCATGATTGTGAAAATCTGTTTTAGACGGATGACAGGAGTGAACGAGGGATCAGTTTTTTCCATGAGGAGCCGAGCGAGACCATTGATTCCACTCCTCTTTTGCTGAAACACAGAGCAGACAGAATGGCCATCAATCAGCCTCTTTTTCCCTCTTTATGCCTCTTTGCTTTTTCTTTTCCCATAAGTCATTCCCCATACCCCCATCTCCCCTGGAAGGTATTCAGTTCACCCCATTATCATTTTCGTGTATTTTCATTGATGCACATTTACTAACAATTTAGGATTGTTGTGAGCACTATACAAAGAGATTTATATGAGTTGTATATGTGTGCAAAATATAAAAAAAACCTACTCGTACTAGTTACTTTGCATATTCATCTTCTTATATACCCTCCAGCAGCATGTAGCCTACATTAGTTGAAATAAGCTCTGTCCCAAAGCGACTGGGGTAATGTGGGTGAACACCCTTGTTACACGCTGTCTGCCTGGGGGTGTGTACATTTGTGCAAAGTTTGCTGTGTGTCTTTTTGTTTGTTCAGCCCAGTCTCCCTATGAATTACATTCATATTGAGTGATTCTGTTGTATGTAATCTACTACCAACGCTAAACAGCAGTGCAAATGCCAGCAGCAGGGTGGAAAAGTCAAGTGTTAGAGAATATTTGGATGGTTGATGGAGCTTTGACCTGTGTAGGAATCCTCCATCCTTAAAGAAGACAAGGAGTCCACAGCACAACGCTATAGCTGCACTTCAGCACAAAGGTGGTGCACTAACAGAAGATAAATAATGAAATGTGTGTTGTGGTTCGCACTCCAAAAAAGAAGAGGAAAGTCCTAATTAAATATATATATAAAATGTTTCAGAATGTAAAGAGAGGTGACTTTTTACTTTATTCTTTTGTACTTATTTTCCTGTAAAATGTATGGGACATAGTATGATTTGATGACACAGAGAGGATTATTGATGCATTAATCTCATTTTAGCAGCATTATTGCCATCTCTTTTTTAATCTAAAAAAACTCCCCGAATAGTTCAAGTAGAGAAAGTTGAAAGTCACTGAAGGCATTTAATCAACTCTTTGTTAGGTTGCTTTCATAATTTGAATGAAGTTCCCTTTCTACAAGTTCACCTGCAGAACATTGACAACATTCCTCAGACCACTGGTTCACAGTATTCAGTTGTAGGTTTAACTTTGTATTCTCCCGTAAGAACATATACAAGAAGATGAACAACACTGTTGTCCTTGTTTGCCAACTGAGACATTTGATCGAAGTCGATTATTTCCTCCGCAGGCTGTGCAGCTGCTATGTTTTTAACTTGTACTAAGAGTAGGGACCACATCACTAACATATGCACACACACACACAGATGGGTGTGACACTCACCTGTTTGCAGCCCCTCCCTCTTTCTCAGTAGTTTGCTGTAAAACTGTCAAACTTGTTGGATATTTCATCGTGGAACAGCGTCTCTGTCTGTTTCCATCTCTCTCTCTCTCTCTCTCTCTCTCTCTCTCTCTCTCTCTCTCTCTCTCTGTCTACGGCTGAAGACATAATTGAAGATGAGGCTCTCTTTGTTTGCTTTCCTGTTGGTGATCCTACCATTCCAGGCTGATGCTGACTCATGTCAAGGCAAAACAGTGTCTGTTTATGTGAGCAGTGGCAGGGGGCTTGAAAGGAAGGCAGGTGGAGCACCAAACGCCTATGTTGAGGTGAGTTGCTGGCTATCTTTCTCAAAACATAAACATAGAATGGGGAATGGTGTTTTTCGATGCAGTGCGTTGTATGACGAGATGTAATCATCATATGAGCAAAGTTGTTCACGTCCATATGGTCATTAGAAGTTGGTTTAGCAAGAAATTTACATAAAAAATACATTCGATTGTAAATCCTGCCAAATACGAATTCAACAGGTGCAGCAACCCCTCACATTTAAATTGACTTAAGTTTGTAATGTACAAGTGTGTATGTTTACAATGTAGTGAAATATAAAAAAATCACCTTTAGTCGATGATTAATGTAATAGATTTAGTTTGAAGAAATTCATCCGTTTACATCTAATAAAAGTGATACATAATGAGATATTGTGTGCATTGTGCATTGTGTGCCAAACAGGCTACAGTAAAGTCCTTTACTGCATAAAACCATGCATATGATGGCAGCAATATGAATATGTTTACATTTGTGCATCTTCTATTTCCCCTTTTGTACCACAATCCTTCAGGTCTTTTTTATTGATCCGTTTAATGTTTTTTGTTTTTGTAAGTGGACGGTTATTCTCCGTGTGTTTATTTCAGAAAAAAATATTTATTTTTTAACATTTTGACTAACAGGTGGAAATCGATGGGAACACAAAAACAACCGACATCGAGATTGGCCAGGCCAACCCAAATTTTTGGCAGTCGATGAGATTTGGGCAAGGCAACAACCAGGTGATGACACTAAAGATCAAGGACATGGGAGCTTGTGCTGACGAGCTTCTGGGATCCTGTGAGATACAACTAGAATCCCCACCAATGGAGAATCAGATGAAATGGATAAGGAGCAACAGTGTTTGCTCTACTGGGAACGGTGGCAAAGTCTTTTACACTGTCAAGTGTTATTAAATGTAACCTGCTCTTGAAAGTTAGAGTTGTAACACTGTAAGGAAAATAAAAGCCACTCTTGAAACAGCTGTCTCTTGTCTGTCCAATGATTCCACATTGGACAGACAAGAGACAGATATGATTCATCCATTCGCCCCAACCTCCTCCCTCTGCAGACACATTTTTTTTGGCCATTTGTTGAAACGACCGATGCTGACGTCTTTTTTCTTACGAGGACAGTTTTCAAAATGGTACATTTACGTAATGAGGTGAATGTCAGAAAGGGATTTTTTTGCTGTACTCCTGTTCCCTCCGTCTGCTCTCTTTCATTCGTATCATTTCTGTCTTCTAACCTTGCCTTTACCCTGCATTTACCTGCTTCCTCTTTCTACCCCCCAACCCCCTCTGAGCTCCACGCTAATCATGCACTAGACAGTTCCACGGGCACCCAATTCCACTTCAAAGGGCAATCATTTCCTCCTTGTGTGTAAGAGGACCTGTCAGCCGTGGCTGCCTGCTTACCTACCGCAAAGAGAGAGCAAGAAAAGACAGAAGGAAAGGTTGTCAACAAAAAAAAAGCAGTAGAGGAAGAGAAGCAGAAAAGTTGAGAGCGTGGTCCTGGAGGAGAAGCAAAGATGGTGCTGTGGCTGGCACTCCATCAGATGAATGGCTTCAGCAAAGAGGAGCATTTTGTTAAGTGTGGTAAAAGTATCTGTGTGCTCTATAGCGTGTGAGGGAGAGCACACGTCAGCGCTTTGCCAAACTCTGTGTTGGTGGAGGAAAATAGACGGGAAAAAACCAGAAAAGGTGCGCAGGACCATTTTCACGCTTGAGAAAAAAAAAAAGCTTTACCTTGCGATTTATGTTTGAACTTTTCTCCCGCTTTGCCTACCTCTCTTTCTCACTTCTCCTTCCTTCTCCTCCTCCTCGCTCGCTTTTGCACCCTGCAGGAGGAACAAGCGGGAGGAAAGAGCGAGCGGTGCGGTGTCCTCTTCCTCCCTGTCTCGTTTTCGGAGCGTGAATTAAAGTTGGATTCCGTGCCGCCATTGTTAGGGTAATAAGAAAAAGTTATCTTCAAAGGGTTAGGGTGGCGGGAACGGAAAGAGCCAGGGGGAGGATGGGAGACGAAGGGTGTGTGTGTGTGTGTGTGTGTGTGTGTGTGTGTGGAGGGGCGTGGGGTTTGACGAGAGCGGAGATTTGTTTCTGGAGTCCTTTTTTTAATGCGTGAAATTACACCTGCCACCTTTCTGTCTGTGTACTGCAAGTATGTAGGAGTGTGTGTGTGTGTGTTTGTGGGCACGTAATCGCTTCTTTCCATATTTCCACATACAAGCACTGATTTGTATAGTACAATACTCGGGCTAAACACACATCCCCTCTCCGAGTGTGTGCTGTCGAAAGCTATATTTCTGCTGCGCAACACTATATATCTTATTAACGGTTCCTATTCCTATTAACAGTCGCTCCCAGATAGCGAGTTAATTAACTCTCTGCCCTCCTCCCCTGGCTATCAGCGCACAGGTAGCCTTTCATGTTGCCAGTGATAGAGGTAAGGACGGCAGGGTGGTGTGAGACGGAGAAAAGAAGGAAGCGAGGGCGGAACGAGGGAGAGGAGAGAGAAGTGAGGGAGAAAGTGGTGAGAGAAGAAAAGGATGAGGAACAGGGAGAAAGATGAAGGGTGAGGGAGAGAGGTAAAATAGGGGGGGGGGGCATGAGCTAAATTGGATTTGGATGAGAAAGCGCTGAGAGGGTTGTAAAGTGGCAGGGACGCTGGATAGAATGTAAGAAAGGTGTTTTCTTTTTAAATTTCTCCATCAGTTCTTTTTTTATTTTTTTTATTCAGTGTTTCAACACCTGTTCAGAGCGCAGCAGGCGATGAAACAAAGGAAGACTGCGGAACGGGGGGGGGGGGGGGGGGGTTAGCCGAGGAGTCGAGCACGCTCGGGATGAAAGTGCTTCTACGTTTTGATCTCTCGTGTTCTTTGAGCATGGCTGACATCCAGATCATTGTGTTTTACAGTAGGGGCTAAGGGCCCCGCTGGAGAGCTGGGCACTGCAGCAGTTTTACCCGAGGGATAGTAACCAGCAATTTGAATTAAGATGTTACGGCTCTTGTAAGACTTCCAAAGTACATCCAGGATGCATCCTGTTGGCGGTAGTCTGCTAGCGTCTGCCGTAAGAACAGTAGATGGCTGTATGTGTATGTCAGTGCTCTGATCTGTTCTTTGACATGTTTTCACATGGCAGTACAGCAACTGAACACATTAAGTATTTCTTTAAAAATTCAACCAGTCAAGATGTAATCCACAATACTTTTCCCTCGTTTTCTCTAATATCTACCATTAAAACATTTTAGCTTTCTGTTTGTTCCCCTTTCATATTTGTTGTTTTTAAATAAAACATGAACTTGATTATTCCATAGCCACATATTATTAACGGCCCCCTAACCTTAACACGGTAGTCATCTAACCCAAACAATGCCTTTTCTCTAGACCTTATGACAGTGTTTTTTGAAAGGCACAGACAGATGATGTCGTCCTTCCATTCATGGCCAACGTTTGCCGCTTATCTCGTTGACCTGTCCGTTAACAACGGCACACAGCCTGACACGTTAAACGAGGAAACCATTTATGATGATGCTTACTGCTCTCAACCATTGTTGTCAAACTCTCTATGCTCTTGCAAACTCACTGGCAGGAGTGGAAGTAACCAATTACATTGAATCATTAAAATGCTAAACAATGCAGACACACATGCTGCGAGAGTGCTTGCTGGATCCTCCAGCAGTGACTTCTACGTTTACTTCAGAACTTCTGTCTCCACTGAAGCGAGTGAGTTTGTTTCTGCTGCTATTTGTTTCTGTCAATTCCTGCGACAGGTGTGTCTGCTAAGCGCTAATTTGATTCAGAGCGACCCAGTGGGACCACAGAGGTGGAATGGACTAGTTATAATAATGCATTGACAATGAATAAGCAGGGAAGATGAGCCCAGATTGTGAAGGACTTTACACGCCTCTTGTGCGGAGTAGAAATGTAAAATTGTGGCCACTGGTGATTTGGTGAAAGCGGGAAGGTGAAACCGAACACTAGAACATGGCTCCGGGCTTCAATTAAAAGAAGTTCACACTTACTACCCATAAAAAGGTATTTGCATTCCTGCCAAATAGAAATAGTATGTAGTTCTCAGACGTGATGACGGTTATTGCAACACCTGATATTAAAGATGAAGACGCGCATTAGAAAGGGCTTCCTGTGTGTTAACGTTTGATCTCACTGGAGTGCTTGTTCTGCCCTCGTGGCTGAGAGAGCACACCTGTGTGCATGTGTGGGATGGTACCTGTGTGAGTGTGTGTGTGTTGGCCTGCTTGTATATCTGAGTGGATCCCTCTGGCCCTTTTTCCAGATCAAGGCCTTCATGGTCTCAGCTCGATGAAGAGGTTGTGACAGCCAATTAGCTCACACTAAATTGAAACAACCATGTGTGTGTGTGTGTGTGTGCGTGTGCGCCGGTCTGTGTTTCCCAATCAATGCTCATGCTTCATTTTGTTGGTGATTTTTGCATACAAAAAGACTCAAAAGGAGGAAATGTGTGATTTACAATGAAGTGAATCCATCAGATTTGTGAATGTGTATTTTAACTGACACAAAATGGGGAATTTCAACGAATAGTTGTCATCTTTTCATGTCTTTAGAAATTTCAAAACAAGCTATATTCCACTTTAATTGCTGTTGCACAAGCGTCGCTTGCACATTATTACATACATTATTGTGTGATTTCCTTTACAACTAAAGAATATACTCACCTGTTAAAGAGATGGCCCATTTCTCGGTCAGCTTAAATGCAGGGCCCACATTTTGTATTTTTGTGTTCTGTACTTGCCAGCAGACGTGTTGCTCAACACATTTCTTTGAGCTCGGTGGCTCAGAAGGCTCCATCTTGCCTTTTGCTTTGTTGTGGACAATCAAGAGGCTCATGTTACCTCTGCTACATATTGTGGCTGGAACACAATAACAATATAGCTTCTGGTTTCCTGACATGTCTGTGAGAATTTATTTGATTGATACTTTTTTAGGGCAGCATCAAGTGATTTTATGAAGCCCGTTTATGGAAAGGGGTCAAGCAATATAACAGGGAAGAAGTTTTCTTGAGCAAAGTGTTTGAGTATGAGTTGTTGTTTTCTGAATAAATGCAGGGACACGTGTTCATTCTGCCAGACTCAGGCCTGAATTCCAGATTGGAGGAGTTTTTGTGGATATGGGGGAATAAACTTCAGACCTCGAGATGCAGCTGGACTTTAATCCAGACGGGTCAGCAGGGAAGCTTTGACAAAAACTCAATCTCAGTGGAGCAGAGCTGAGTGGTGATTGTGTGCTGAACCAACACAAACCAGTGTAAGTATACTGTAACGCTGCGAGTTTAGTGACACTAACCTTAATCATCTCTGTGGTGAATTTTAAATTCTTTAAACAGGAAGTGTAAAGCTAATTGGGTTTAAAAAGCCCTGTTTTCATCAATTCCTCCTGACTTCCTAACCCGTTTGAATTCATTGTTTATTATTATAATTTTGAGTGTCTGAGATGACAAAACTAAAGTACATCACCAGTTAAAAACGCAAGTTCATCCTAAATATATCTCGGCCTAAGAAATATAGTGTCCCGTCCTGTCCGTCGCCCCCCCCGTCCCCCGTCCCCCGTCCCCCCGTCCCCCAAAGGCAAATTGGTTTTTGCTCGTCCGTGATTTGGATTTCCTTCAGAGAATCATGATTTATGGTTTATCTATAACTACTTTCAGCACCCAGAGGTAAAGTGACTCAGAGGTCAGTTTATCATATTGGTTAAACAGTTGAGGGAGTGAATGACAAATCCCTCTCCCTCCCTTCATCATGTAGTAAATCCCCCGATTAAGACACTGAACCCGAGCAGAGCTCCCCAGCAGCAACACTCAAAACAATGTAGCGATAGTGGAAGTCGTAATGGAAAAGCTGTTAAGCTCACATTAAGGATTATTTTGTGAGAACGTTTTCATAAATGTAATAGTATACTTTATGTCGGCGCTATATATATATATATGCACATAGGTGGGTTAAGTTATGTTGTCCAGCTAATCTCCAGCAGACGTCTGAGACCACGGCACACTATTGTGACCACTGCGGTTCCACAGTCTGAGGAAATGCTGATCAGTTTAAATGCTGATTAGTTCATTTTCAAAATGCACTTCCTTCATGTGTCTGTGGGGAATTAAAATGACAAGATGTTGAGCACACTACAAGGTGACGGAAGGTTGGCACTTGGCTCTTGTGCTTCATCAAATGTGTGTCAAAATGTACGCAGATCGACTTATTGTCATCGTGAGGGCGAGATGTTGCTTTTAAAACTTACTGAATATTGAATTCAGTGGATATTTTAATTTCGTGTTTGTAACCTTCTCCCTTTCTTTGTCTCTGCACGTCCATATCACTCTCACTACCTCCTTTCATTTTCCCTTTTTACTTATCTTTCCCTCTCTCACACACACACACACACACACACACACACCTGTTCCTGTCACTGTTTGATCAAACTCCGCCATTCAGTTGACGACGCGCTGAAAGCTGAAAGCGCTGCAGTAAATAAAAACGAAATGAAACGAGATGAATAAAATATGAGCATAATAATGAATAAATAAAGGTGTGACTGTATTAATAAGAGCGAGACAGAGGTATCAGACGAATAGAAGCCAGTGTACGCCACCATCGCCTACGCGTTCCTCACTGATGAAAGACGACGGTGTGTGTGGGTTAGCAGACAGCCCTTCTACCGTCACCTCTCTTATTGCCATCGCTGTTTCTTTGCCTTTCATTTGCGGTTCAACAGAAAGAAATCTGATCAAGCAATTGATATAGTGTAGGCCGCAAAGGACAGCTAATTAAATTTTGTCCTTTTTTTTTAAACAAAAAAAGTTTTACAATTCATGTGCAATAATGTGCTATTCTTCACAGTTTAACACGGAGCATAGGCCTGTCACGATATAAGATAAACAATATTCAAACAACCATTTTATGCCGCTGATATAATGATAATATAATGGAATAAAGAAAGCATACCCACATTAAATAAAATAACAAAAACAATTCAATATGAACAGGAGCTCACAGAGTGCACTGAGGAAGTCTTCCTCTTTTCCAAACTGACTCTGGAGTTCACACAGCCATCAGAATGCGACGCCTCTCCTCATGCGCCACCGTGGGCTTTTCCAAAAACATGCTGATCACTGTGGCAACGACACAGAGCGCCGGTGATTGGCCACGGTCCTTATCATTCCTGTCAGGACAGGTGCGAGCGCTCTCAGTTAAACTAGCTCTTGATTGGTTCAAACTGCCGGGAGGCCAACAAATCCCTAATCAGACTGTTAGCATATGAAAGAGAGACGTGAGATGGAGGGAGGGAAGCAGCAAGAGAGAGAGAGAAACCTGTATATGAGAGTGATATCAAGATATTTGCAGTTAGAATGATTGGGAAAGTGCTCCCATGCCACATCGGCATGCACGGGCGTACACAAACATGCAACAGTGATGCAAACCTATGCACTTGTACACACACACACACACACACACACACACACACACACACACACACACACACACACACACATTAAATGTTTGCTTCTCCACACAGATGGGCCAGTGTTTGTGTGTGTGTGTGTGGGTTGGGACAAAGGCAGATGGTGCAGTTAACATCCTATGGCACCTTTCCATCCAGCACACACACACACACACACACACACACACACACACACACACACACACACACACAAACAGATGTTGACGTAGCAGAAAAAGGACGAGGCAAGTAAAAAGAGGAACAACTTAGCAAAAAAGAAACAATGAGCTACACAGGAATTTAGTTGCCACCGGTGTCACCAAAACGTTCAATAAGTTAGCTAATATATCCACAATGATCAGTTGCATTAATGTGTCTATAGATGTAATAGTACACACACATTGATGTACACACACAACAACTAAACACACAGGAAGCTCTTTTCAGCAGACAATTTGAAAATGAAACATAGTTGTTGATCTCAGACCTCCTGTCACCTGTTAATGCCTTTCTCTCGGTTCCCTCCTCTTTTCTTCCCCCTCTTTCTTCTTCTGTGTCTCTGTATCTCCGGCTTCCAGGATGCCAGCGCTGGCACCCAGGGTAATATCAAGAACAACTATTTTCACTTTGATGTTTATCTCTACGCTATCAGTTGTGTGCGGAGAGATGTGAGGTGTATGTATGCATATGTGTGTGTGTGTGCGTGTGTCACATCTAAGCATTCTTGCGTGTGGGGCTGTTATGCTAGCACATCAATATGGAATACGTTGTACCCATGTGTGTGTGTGTGCATCTGAATTCATGATATTCCTGAGACAGAAATTAGGAACCCTCGTGGGAACCTGTTATCTGTATCCTGCAGACCTGGAAAATGCAATTCCTGGAGCACGAGCTGCAAGAAGAACAAACATGGACGTGTCTCGTTAAGGGGCTGTATCATCAGAAGGATGGGGCCCACGAGTTCAGGTCCATCTGAGGACCTGAAGGCCATACTGAGCCGACTGGACACCTTCTTCCACAAAAGAGATGGCCCAACCTCACGGACACCGAAACAGAAGGGAGAGGAATCAAAGAAGGCCTGTGTGTGCGTGCGTGCGTGTGTGTGTGCGTGTGTGTGTGTGTGCCTGTGTGTGCGTGTGCGTGTGCGTGTGTGTGCGAGTGTGAGCAACAACATCCATCCATCACACTTACCAGCAGTGTGCAGATTGTGGCAAACTAAGAGAAATCAATGCATCTTTGTGGAAAAGGTGTTACTAGATGCTCGGTGTGGTAGTGGCTGACAAACGGGGCTCGTAGGTGAACTACTGTAGCTGACAACTAATATGCTAGAAAGCCAGAGAGTCAGTCGTAACAATGGAGCTCCCCGAGGTTCCTTCCTTATTCTTTGGACTGTGCATCCTGTCGTTCATTCAGCATTATCAGATCACGTCCAGAGTTATTGAAGAGCTGAAACAAAGCTCTCAGAACTAGCACGTTGAAGTGGCAATGTGAAAAACACAAGTCAATCCACCTGCTGTGGCAATTCCATTGAAATGATATGGTTATTCAGTCGTGAAAGCTGATGTTTAGCAGATCGTAATTAGTGGAGAATAACTCACCAGTGAAATCATATTTGAAGTCTGCACTGATTGTTCCAAATGTTCAAGCAAGACCACAATCTTCCCCCAACTGTAACCAAGCACTTTGACCGAAACCATCTAAAATGTAAAGCATGCCTCAGTTGTTAAAAGTGATGTGATATTGCAGAGAAAACAGTATTTGTTGACAATAGACGTTCGGCAGATTCATTACATCAGTAGATGAAGTATGCTTGCATTCATCATGAACATTTCTTATCTATCTTGATGAAAACACAGGCCTTCATGGTTTCAAATGCAAATGAGTTGTATGTTAACATATTTGTTTAGGAGATCGGTAGGGTTGCCCTCTTGTATCAGACTACCTGAACCTCCTCTATAGGATGCTATGCCTGTTTACCTGTTTCATTGTCCCGAACCTGTTGATCTTAATCCTTCTCCTCTACCTTTAATGAAGTCAGAGATGTTTCAGTCTCCAGGATATTGTCAGCCAGCTAGAGACTAAAAATACTTTTTTTGTTGAATTCTCATTTAGAAAAAAACAAACAAAAGAAACTGTAAAGTTACGCGCACTATTGAGGAGTGCTCAGGCACACGCCTCAGTAATTTACGAGACGTGGCCAGCTTTAACAAACATGTCTGGACTCTATTCGCTGCAAGTTAACCTTCTCCGGCTTCCGTCCCCGACCCTTTCAGAGTTATTAGAGAGACACAAGTAACTCGGGAGCTGGTGAAATAGAGACAGGCAACTCTTGACTGAGGGGAAGTCGGAGGATAAGAGAGAGCGCGAGAGAGAGAGAGAGAGAGAGAGATGGATGAATGGATAACTCTTTAGTAGCTGTGTCACAGCCAATCAAACCTGTAATTGATGGGATCAATTTAACTGAGCTAATCACGCTCTTTTAATCTGCTGATGATTCTCCTAATTAATCTCAGCTGTTCCACACTAAGATATTAGGTGTGATCTATAAATGAAGAGTTTGACTCGCAAATGGCCAATACTTATTTGATGTTTACTGTCGCACTGACGATAGTTTTACTTCAGGAGACGAGCAGCTCTCGTGCTTTATGTTAAAATACATTTTAGGGAAAAGGCTTCCGATTTGTTACTCGATCTACGTTCTGACCTTCACCTGTGAAAGAATGAGATCGCGGTGAGCTGTGAAGATGAGCTTCCTTCACAGGGGGACTGGGTCCAGCTTTAGAGACTCAGGGTGAGGAGCTCAGACAGTAGAGCCGCTGCTCCGTCTCGTTCCAAAGGGGCGAGTTGGGGTGGTTCAGGCATCTGATCAGGGTGGTTCCTGGAGCCTTTTAGAGGGTTTTTTCCAGTGAGGCCCCCGGGGTTGACCCAGAACACGCTGGTGGGATTATATATGTCATCTGGCCTGGGAACGCTGCAGGACCCCCCCCAGGAGAAGCTAGAAAACGTTAGGGATGAATAGCCTGCTGCCACCTGAACAGATGGATGAAGGTTTTATGGCTTATCTGGTGCTGCACTCTGACTCATTAAGAGAATATGCTTAGAAATATCTACAGTTATGACAGGTTAACAAATTATCAAACGTCAAAAGGGCATCGGTGTTATTAACTTTTAATTTTTTTTCCTTCTAATTTCCTGTCAGATAGACAGTTTGCAGACATGAGACACCAACAATCATGTTTGACAATACTGAAATTATTATAAATCACCCCGTCTGATGAGCTCAGTAGTTTAATCATTTGTGGCGGTGTAATCATAGATATATTAATAATATAAATGTGGGACAAGCCAAGTTAGCAAGTGCATGAAAAAGTATGGTCTAATTGAAGTTGCTAACTGTTTTTAAAATAACAATTTTTTGGTTTTGGAGGAGTTACGTATCGGCACTTGTGTGTCTGGGCTGCTCTCCTGTCCATCTCACAGTGACATCAGGACTCGAGGGGTCGCTGTGCCCGCGCCAAGAAATAGTTACAGTATGCAAATGAATCCTTAATTAATCCAGATACAATTTAGCCAACCAGCTGTTTCACCTTGCTTCCAGTCTTTATGCTAGGCTAAGCTAATGGTCTCCTCAATCCAGCTCCATACTAACATATAGTTAGAACATAAATATCCCAAAATATCAAACTATTCCTTTTACAGGTCTTCAGGAGGTCTACGTTTTCCAGCCCAGCCGAGCAATAGTATGACTTCGATTATTTAAATAATCTCTGTCAAAAATGTTTCTCTTTCCTTCCAACAAGGATTTATTCTCGTTGTATTCTTGTGTATTCCCCAAACACACACACACCCTACTGTCTCTTTTGTCGCTTTTTAAATTTGCTTTATGTCAATGTATGCTATGTGCATAGGTGGAAATGTGTGCACAAGTTACACTATCTGCATATACTTGCATACAATGCATTTGTTGACAGTCTGCAGCTGTGGCCCCGGCGTGTGCATGGTGGGGTTTGTGCAGGCTCATGCATGTGTGTGTGTGTGTGTGTGTGTGTGTGTGTGTGTGTGTGTGTGTGTGTGTGTGTGTGTGTGTGTGTGTGTGTGTGTGTGTGTGTGTGAGACGCTCACCGGGCAGCCGTAGAAGGTTCAAGCTGTGAGTCTCTAGCTCGCTCTGCCACAGCGAAGGTGTTTCATTAGCATTGGTTAGCACACACAGCAGGAGAGACGGAAGTGGAAAAAAAACGAGTTGAAGGATCGGACCAGTATTATTTAGTTTTAATCTTCCACTTGACCACTTTGCACCTGCACTCAGTCAGCAGAGATGGAGATCATCGGCGATGTTTTTTTTTTGTCCATTAAGACAAATTCATTTGTGTGCTGTATGAAAAGAAACTCCACACCGAATAAACATGAAGCCTGCTTTATCCTTACGACCACTTGTTTTGATATCGGTGTGTGTCGTGTTGTGTTCTGCTCTGTGTGTATCTGACACTGATTACTTTCTCAGGAGGCAATAATCATTTCATCGAAGAAGAGTTATTCATTTCATGATGCAGTTTGTTTTTCACCGTCAGGTTTGTTCAAACACATCTTGTAAAAGTAAAAATATCTAAAAGAAAGACAGTGAAGAATGACTCTGGGAATGTAAGGTAGACATTAAATAAAATGGCAATGCTGTTCCTCTTTAACGTTCCACATTAAATAATACATCAGCATTCAAAACTGCCTGTGGACGGCCTAAGGCTGAGAAAACAAACCAAAAGAAAAAAAAGACAGACCAATGGTTGGACACCGGTAGCTTTTAACAAACACTTTTTTTCTTATTTATATTGCAAAGCACATTTTCAAAGTATTGAATGCAACTAATGGTTTGATGGGAAATTGTACAAGCTGGCCAAGAAATGTCAATTAGGATAAACCTTTGGATTGTTGTTCTCAGGCAATTAGCTGGTACAGATCTTATTCAGAAAGAGAGGCACTGAAAGAATTGTTTAGCAGAGGCTCCTTATTGTTTGTGATATTATATATCTGGTACATAACTGTGGTGGTTGCGCTGACCTCGAGACCCTTTTGATGAGATCTTCAGTGATATTTCCTAAATGTTTATTTTAACAGGATAGCTAGGCCATAACAAAAAAGAGAGCTACTTTGGAAATCAATTTTCTTAAAATGTGAAACAAATTCTATTCCTTCATGCAAATACACATTTAGTTGCAGTCAACATTTTGAGAAAAAAGTTTATTTGAGAGAATTAGATGAGAAAATCAATGCCACTCTCATGTCTATGCGTTGAGTATCGACAGTAGCAGGCTGGCTGGTGGTAGGCTACTTAGCTTAGCATAAAGCGCTGAAGCTTAGCTTAGCATAATGGCTAGAAACTGGTACAAACACACCTACCAACACCTCTGAAGCTCACTAAGTAACATGTTATCTCTCATTTGTTCATCCTAAAGCACGACCTGTAACAATGACAATACTTAGTTTGTGAATTATTCGACAACCAGTTGAAGTGTTTTCTTGGAGTCCGATGGTCTCAGTATAGAAAAAAGTCTCACAGCTCATTTTGACATTTCTGTATGAAGAACGTGTTAATCACGGAGCTTTAGAAGTGTTGGAAGGCATAACTGTGGCTTTGGACGTAGCCAGGTATGTTTCTCCTGCTTTAAGCTAAGCTAAGCTAATTGCTTCCGAGCTCCAGCTCTGTACTTAACACACATTAATAAGACTAGTATTGATATTTTTGTCTCGATTGTCAGCAATACAATAAATAAACATATTTCTAAAATGTCAAACTTACAGGGAGATAAGTTTACTGCTGACTAGTGTAAAAAAGTTGATCCACTAACATCTGTTTCTTTTCTCTTTGTTCTCTCACTGATGTATTTCTGTCTTGTTGAGGATATGTATGGGTTTGATTCTCTTTCATTGTATTCCTCTGCTGTGCCTTTTACTCTCTGTCTGTTGTTCTGTGACTAATGCTTTCAGTTGTGAAGCAATTTGTAACTTTTCTTTTGAAAAGTGCTTAACACATACATGTGTACCTCCTCACTGATTCACACATACCATCCCGCCATCTGGGGGAATATAATCCATCACTACACCTGTTCCTTTGATACCTTGCCCCAAGACAAATGGTGATTACCAGCCATCATTGTGACATGTTTGGGGAAGATTACGGTGTTCTTTCTTACGGCAGAGATTAAATCCGGTCTTGATTCTCCTCACTTTGCATATTAACTATGGGCATGATACAGAGTCACCATAAGCAGTGTCAGATTTCGGCCTGTTTATGTTTTGTTCATTTTTCCTCAGTATCTAATTCTAGGCAGTCCTGAAAACAGAAGAACACATATTCTGAGGTGGAGAGTGGTCCAATGCAAACGTAATCTTTAGGGAAATAATGTTAACTCACTCACGAGCTTGTTGAGGTCCTTCCTGTAGGTGCTCTTCAGGGTTGTGTTAGCTCCTCCGTTCTTCTTCACAGAATGAAGATGCCTTCCTTGGATCTTTTCCTTTTGATTCCTGTATCACATTCTCAGACATACAGAAACTGCCATCTGTCACAATAGCCGTGTCCACACTAATTGTAAGCTAATTTTTAAAACTTTAAAAAAAAGGCGGATTTACAGCAACTGGTTTTGAAGAAATGAACTGGTCAGCTGTTGGGGATATCGGCTCTGCTTTACACATGGCTGTAATCCATCCGCAGAGTAGAAGATATAAAGATTAACCGGAAACAAAACATTTTGGCTCGGCCTTCTAGCCATCGATGAATAAAAAAAAATGAATTTGCACATTACAGTAATAGCCAAAAGGACTCCGACAGCAGAAAAAGTCATGTGAGTTGAATGTTTGGTACCTCAGAACGTATTCGGCAAAGGTGTTTCCATGTCCTTTATCATCACCGCATCATCTCTTTTTTTTTTCGACAAAGGCAAAAAACGCCTCAAGAGGGCATAAAAGCTTTTTATCCTAATTGAGGAAGTTTATTAAACGTAGCTGTTTCCATACAGCTTTTCTAATGCGACACTTCAAAATGCACTTTAAAAATATGTGAATGGAACACGGCTGAGGTCCGTGTTGTTTTTATTTTCCTCAGTCGGCTCCTCGTCTCCTGATACTTCTCACTTCCTGAGACCGGCGCATTGCCATTCTCCATCCATTCACAAGATGCCCTCAGCCTCTCCCACCTGTCCCACTCCCTGTCTCTCACGTTCACCTGTGTGTGTGTGTGTGTGTGTGTGTGTGTGTCTGAGAATATGTGTGCACCCGTTTGGTGTGCCTCTACCAGTATCCATGGAGACAAGAGTTACACAATGTTGTATTGACTGCACACGCCTAACACCCGGTCGCGTGTGTCGGCATCTTGGCACCCACCTGTGACTGGAAGGAAGCATGCCTTTGTGATTTTAGGTGAGCATCTGTGTGTGTGTGTGTATGTACACTCCATATTTGTGTTTATGCATGTACACACACACACACACACACCATGTGGCTTCAATGCCAAATTCATTAATTGTGCATTACTCAGCCCGATTAGAAAATGCACCCTTCCTCCTGTGGAGACATGAAGATGAGCAGAGTACTGCAAAATACCAATGAGACAGAAAGAAGTGAGGATGGAGAGATGGGGACAACAGTGACCCGGAGGTTAGACAAGCAGGCTTGTGAACCAGAAGCCTGAGGATTTGACTTCCACACCTTATCTTTTTAAGTCTACAAGTTTTGTCATTTCGCTTCATATTATACTCAGCTTTGCATCATCCACCTGATGAAGTGAGATATCCTCTGCTATTGTCCACACTATCTGATATACGTATGTTGCTTTGCATGCGCTGACTAGACAGCAGTTCATTCTAAGCTGTTTGACACTGGACTGAGCAGCCCAGTGTCCCTACAAATTCCATCAACAGTGGACAAAATCATTCTACAAGGTGTTGTGTCCAGAACCAACGTTCAGTGCCAAGGCAGGAAGTAAACACATGGAGAGTGTGGAGGTCAGGTTGGTAGGACATGTGATTTTCCACTCGTGTGGAGCTTCCTTTTTGTTGCATTTAGAGGAAACACGGTTTAAATTGTAAAAACAGAACACCTGTGCTAATAGCAACATCAACACTGCTTGTGCTGAACCTGCGTAACCTAAAACACGTTTTTTCAGCTTCAGGTCCGTTTTCTTCCGATTTACGTATCTACGGTGATTGTTTTTGGACTCTTGACGAAACACGGATGACCTACAATTGAATACTGTCCCTGAATGCAGCCTGTGGACACCACACCTTCACAATGATTCATCTGCCATAACCACGACCTTTCTCTAACCGTAACCATATAGTACAGACATTGAAGAAAACTTTTTTAATTTTAAAAACATTGTCATTAAATGTAATTGTGGGTTTTGCTGAGTCGTCCAATTTTGACGTTCTTGTCGAATGTTTGTGTTGTTGCAGGTCATGTTATTGAGAGCAGGGATGCTTTTAAAGATTCTCCTGGTTGGTATGTTTAAATTTCTGCAAAGTTGTGAGCAGTAGTGTATACAACAACAACAGTATGGTCGTTTAGCTTCAGCAATGTTGTGGTGCAACTCTATCTTCCACTACTCCTGTAATTACTTAGAGCATCAGTGTATACATCGTTGTTTGAAAAGCCTAATTCATTCTGATTTAGTTTCGTCTGCTCAAATAAAATTGTCCTCATTGTCAAATAGACCATTTTTTAAAAACAAGAGTAAGCAGCTAAAATGTGTCAAATGAAGGCACCCCACTGTCCCATGGATCCACCTTTTACTTAATTATTTTATGAGGAATGTTACGAGAAATTCCGCTTTTATTAAAATGTTTGACAAAATAGGAATAGGTGCTTATCCAGGTCACTTGGTGGAAGAAGTAAAAGACCAACAAAGCAGAAAAGAAAAAGAATCAGGGCAAAGACAGGAAAAAGTAAAGCAGATAAGGAAGGAAGTACAGGGAAGGAATCTAAAAAGGAACATATGTGACAGTAGAGATAAAAAGAGAACGCCAGCAAATCAAAGAATAATACACAGGAATATGACAGAAAATCAAAGTGAGAAGTATGGAGAAGATGGGTGAGGAGAAGTAGAGAGAGAGGGGGGGGGGGGGGGGGGGGCAGGAGGCTCCAGATGGAGGGTTTGCGTTGCCGGGGCGGGTTGCAGAGGAAGTCATTAAGCAGCCATTTCATCTGCGTCTGCTTGGCTAGCGAGAAATCTAATTGCATCTGAGGAGAGGAGAGGAGAAATGCCAAAGTACATTTAGATCAAAGATAGAAGACACCAGAGATCCACCCCCCATCCCATCCTCTCACACTTTGGCTCACTTTCTTCCTCCCTTTCTTGCTTTTTCTCCCCTTCTATCTCTCTTTTTCTCCCTTTCTATCTCTCTTTCCCTCCCTATTTTTGGGAGGAATTTTCCTTCACATTCTTCATGCTATCACTCCCCCCCCCCCCACCCCTCTTGATGCCAACGCCCTCCTTGGCTCTCGCAGTCGTGGAGAGTGTGTGGGTGGTGCATTGTGGGAATTTTTTTCTGGCTCATATTCCCCCTAATGGCTCTAAATACTGTCACACATCACAGTCATTAGGAATGCAAGTGGTTCTTTATCTTACACACTCCAAAGAGCTACGATGCCGTAACACGACCTCGCCCTTCCTCTCCTCTCCTCTCATCCATCTCTCTCTCTCTCTCTCTCTCTCTCTCTCTCTCTCTCTCTCTCTCTCTCTCTCTCTCTCTCTCTCTCTCTCTCCTGGCCTCGTGTTAGCTGTCTTTATTCGGGCTCTGCTGATTATGTGCCACAGAAGAAAAAAGGCTCTGACTGTATTTTGTACTCGTGTGGTGGCAATGTTTGTTGTTTCGAGTATGTGTGTGTGTGTGTGTGTGTGTGTCAGAGTTTGTGGGTTGAGGTGAAATATGGGGTGTTTTTTCTCTACTTAGGATTTAGTTACATGGTGTCTCTCTCACAATGTTGATTAGTTGAGCAGTTTCTGAGCAGGAAAGGCAATTAGAGGCAGCATGTTAATTTAAGAAGGCTTAAAAGCAGCGAGTTTGAGTTACTCTGTTACTTTTTGCCTCGCTTGTGTGTTCGCGTGTGTGTGTGTGTGTGTGTGTGTGTGTGTGTGTGTGTGTGTGTGTGTGTGTGTGTGTGTGTGTGTGTGTGTGTGTGTGTGTGTGTGTGTGTGTACGAGAACTTGCAGTAATTGCTTTGTGCGGGATTGGCCTTCCACTTTCACCCTAAAAAGAGAAATTGCTTCTTGCTTTTAACCACTAGAGAGGGGAGGTGGTGGATGGGGATGTTAGAAGAGGGCTTGGGAAAGGAAGGGGGGGGGGGTATTGTGTCCAAAATGGTTCCAGCCTCTCCTTAGGAACCATTAGAACCATTTATTCATTGGAGTGGCTGTGGCAGAGTGCAGTCGTATTTTAGCAACAAAATAGAAGTGGAACCTCTGCAGTGGCACCTGGCTCAGCACAGACAGAGCGGCGTATAGTTTAGATGTTAGAAATGTTAATAACGAGAGATGGCTGCAAAAGACCAGATAGTGTGGACAAGTGGAGAAAATAAATGGCAGAACAGGAGTGGAGGAGACAAACACATGTGATAACCAGACTTATGCAATAACCACCTCTGCAATAAAAATAAAAAAAGATATGCTGGCTTATCATTTTCCTTCTCCTTCTCCCCTCATCTTGGTCTCTTTTGTTCCATTGTTCCTACGGAGTGTTGCCGGGAGGCAGAGGAGCGCTGCTTTTAATGTGGCTCCTATCAGTTAGCGCTGTGATGTCTTTGTCCTTTTTACCTTCTTGTCTATCTCCCTGTCCCACTTTGTCACAACGAATATTACCTTCTGAAAAAAGTTCATCCGAGAAAGTTGAGGGGAGAAACAAGAACGGAAACTCCAATCTGGTATGAAAAAAAGTGTTTTTTGCGATTGATTCTTTAGATGGAGATGATGTTCTTAATCCTGAGAGAATAAAGGTTCATATTAGTGGTGTGGGGGAACAGAACATATAATGGCTCCGTGACTATTAAACATGTAATACATATGAGATAATGTATTTTACACACATTGCCATTGAGTTCACTATGTACGTATGTGCATGATTAATATATTCATCACTGCCTTGTACTTCCTGTGAGGACTTAGTGTTGAGCTTTCACTTGTGATTCAGTGATTTCAGGACAATGTTGCTAATTTAGCAGCTAGGCTATACTTCCTGTCGCCTCATTGTGTCGGTTACGGCTAACTTAAATGTTTTGCTATATGACCAACACAGTTTGTAATTCCATACGTATTTAGATGAATGTAACAGAACTGCGGCCTGCAGCTTCATTCTTAATATATTTTCAGACCAAATGCAAACAATTTGTGCGAATAACTCACGCGTCAATTTTCAAATTCTAGCACATTTTAAGGGTAATTTAGGCTTTTATGCGTGTCATTTTACACCACGTCGTTACTGTGAAATAGACGCAGTTAGGGTTTAGGCAACAAAACCATTTAGGTTTGGTAAAACAGCACGGTTAAAATGAGTGTGTAAACTAAGTAAAATGTAAACAATGTAACATTACACATCAAAATAACTTGCAACACATTGGGACAGGAACACGGGTCTCCTGGTTGAAAGTCATGTGTGGGTTTGACCCATCCACCACCTTTACACCCACTTATGGCAGCATATCCATGCAGTCAGTATAAACTTACATAACATGAAACGTAGTCATAGCGTTGCTCTTGCACTCTGCATGACTTACAATGTGTCGTGTTATTCATACGGCATGTGCTGAGACCAGGCTGGTAAAAGGTTTGAACACAAAATCTTTTATTTTGAGTTTCTTTCCCTTTTGTCCCTGATTTAAAAAGGCCTTTATGCTTTTAATGGTCTAATTGCTTTGTTAAGCCCCGAAGTGCTGAACATAAATGTGTAGTAACATCATGCAGAATGTCAGCAAAATGAGATATTTGGTAACAGTCGGATGGTTAGTGATCACAGCCATAAGGAAGGAACAGAGAACACGACTGCCATGGAAAATGGTTACCTTGGAAGATGGCAAGGACAAAAAACCATCTGTTAACAAAACTGTCCTGGAGAACGAAGGACCGAAAGAATCACACTGACATCTCTTCGGGAAATATTACATGCTCACTCCACGGTTAAAACACAGAGCAAAACCAGCTGCCATCTTCTCCCCATCGATCCCTGCTTCTTCCATAGGATTACAGTCAAATGTATAATTGTGAAAAATGCGGCACGCTTTCATTGTATTTAAGTCAGTTAAGAGATATTTGTTATGTGACATATGTTGCATGACCTTTATAAATATTAGATACTGTTTCAAACACGGTTTGAAAAAAGTAATGTTATCATCGCTGAATCAGACTTTTAAACTAATTTCATTTGTGTAATTTCAACAAGATAAGAATAGATGCTGGACGTTTAATAGTTCCACTTCTACTTCTACCACCTCTGTGTAAAACTGCTGTTAAGGATATGGCTTCGTGGCCCCAGCAGTACTAGCTAGTGTAACGCTTCTTTTATTACAGATGACAGCCTCTTCTTCTAGAGAGTACAACTTCCTCGGTGTAGCGGTTCCTTTTCTCCCGTCTCTGTGACAGCACCGCCATCGTTTCAGTGACACACACTATAGATCTAAATACTAATCCCCCGTATACCATCAAAGAGAGAAGGTGGTGTGATTGTTGCAGTAATCCCCCCGGGATCCTTAATGGGCGAAAGTGAATGAGAGCGTAGGATTAGGGGGCTGTGACGGCCAATATATTCTGTAATTAGCCAGTTAACAGCCTCAGCGATGGCAGGATTAGGCGGGTTTTAGCTGGAAACTTGACAGAGGCTACACATGACTGACAGATTGCACAGTGCTGGTGGAGAGGGAGCCGTAAAAAAATACAAGGAGGAAAAGAAAAAAAGAAGTTAAGGGCAATGAAGTGAGAAAATGGAGAAAGAATGAACATTTTTCTCTCGTTAAACTTGCCATTTAGCCAGGACGTGTGAGAATTCATCTCTCAATTCTGACTGAGTGAGAGACTCCAACTACATGTGATGTTTTTATGAAAGTCAAATCACATAATTCCTTTTTGTTCTGGTGCTGTCTGCTTTGAAATAATGCAGCGTTTTAAGAAAAGATGGCCATTTACATTAGTCGGTACAATTACTTTTAGGCATACAATCAACCTCTCTGATGGACGGAGCAGTTCTCCAGAAAGGTTTGAATGGCTGTAATGAGCTTTTTATCAGTTTTGCGTTTTGTAGACATGTAGTACTCAGTGATATAACATGCACACTCAACTGGGTGGTTAGATTTCCATCTATGAAAAAAACGACCACAGTTAATATTCACATGAAAAGGACTTGTGAATAAGTTTTATGAACTAGAAAATGCATTTCCTGCTGAAAATGCGTTGGAATGCTGAAAGCTGAAATTAATTGTGAAAAAATTGCTGAAAATTAAGAAATGGGAGACTATCTGTCTGAAAAATGTTGAAGCCCGAAAGCATTTAAACTGCACTGCTGAAAAACCTTCTCGTTGAAATGTCTAACTATGGTGTCTGTAGCTGAAAGTATGAGGAAGAAGAAGGCTTTGAAAGTTGAAGTAACAGGATTTGAAGATTTTCTCCACAGAGATCCCATTCAAAAGAAAATTGCAAAAAGCTTCATTCAAAAAGTTTAAAGATTACAAAAATGAAAAGTCAAAGCACCCCTCTCCTGAAAGAGCTGAACATTTTGATATTTGAACAATTTCTGTAGCTTAAACACATTTCAGAAGTAGTGATATTTGTAGTAATAGTAGTAGAAGTTGTAGTTGAAGTAGAAGTATTATTAGTAGTATAAGTATTAATACCATTAGAATAAGTAGTAGTAGCAGCAGTAGTGATATTTGTAATAGTAGTAGTAGAAGTCATAGTTGTAGTAGAAGTATTAGTAGTTAGAAGAAGTATTAGTATTCAGAAGAAGTAGTAGCCTAGTATCAGTAGTAGTAGTAATCGCTGTAGTAGTGGTCGTAGTATTTAATATAACAGTAGTAGTAGTAGTAGTAGTAGTAGTAAAAGTAATGGCAGTATTTGAAGTCGCAGTAGTAGTAGTACTAGTAGCAGTCGTACTAATAGCTGTAGTAGTATTAGTACTGGTAGTAGCATGAATAGCAGTAGTAGCAGTTGTAGTATAAGTAATAGTAGTAGTGGTAGTAATAGCAGTAGTGGTAGTAATAATATTGATGGTAGCAGTAATAGCACTAGTAATAGTAGCAACAGCAAAAGTTGTAGTAGAAGTAGTAGCAGCAGTAGTAGTTGTCGCAGTATTAGTAAGAGCATTCATTTTTTTCAACAAAAAAGCCTAATTTTGAGTTTAATGTTTAAATACAGTTAATCCATGAGGCTTTTATTTTGAAAGGGTGGGACTGGGTGGGGGAGGGAGGGGGAGAGGAGACATAATCATAATGTTTGACAAACATAAACAGAGGTTATTAAATGATAGGCTTCATCACAAGCTGTTCAGTTAGAATTCACTCTCTGGGGCTTTTATTTTTGAAATGGGGTGTGGGGTGTGGGGGAGAAGGGGAGAGGAGACGGAATCATAATGTTAGATAAACACAAACCGGTTATTAAATGACAGGCTCATCACAAGCATTTCAGTTAGAATTCATTCTGTGGGGCTTTTATTTTAAAATGGCATGTGTGTGTGTGTGTGGGGGGGGGGGGGGTGGAGGAGGGGGGAAAGACCTCTAAAGAGTCCTAAGACCTGAATGACTGCATGAGAGAGAGACACAGAGAGAGAGAGAGAGAGAGAGAGAGGGAGAGGAGTGTATGTGCGCGTGTGTCTGTGAGTCTGTGTGTTTGTCAACATCACTAATTACTGGCTCAATCGCGAACGCCTGTGTGCCTGAAGCCATTTCATGGAGATAAAACACGGAGACACCTCTCAAACAAGTCATCAAAACTCCCATAACCGTAGGTCCTATTGCTCCGATATTAATAATTGAGAGGGAAGCTGAGTTGACGAACAGATCCTGTAAAAATTGTGTCTGCAGTTTAAAAAATGTGGCTTAACTGGCGATCTAGAAATGGGGTACCGTGTTCTGTGGAAGATGTTTTTGAAGCAAAATTTAACATTGGTCTCTATGGAGCAGAAAGTTGGTTTTCCTGTCAATTAATGGCTTCTGTGTCAAATGTGGAAATCTGTGGGATTCCACAGTAATGTTTCTACGACAAGGACAATATTAGCTACTTTTACATCCAGAAATTATGCATGAAGAGTGAAGATTGTGGACACAGTGGCAAAACACAAATGTTTTTTTCACAAGAATCTCAAGCTGCTCTTCACTCTAGCGGTGACATCACGCACTCTAAGCTGCGCAATACACACCCATTATAAAGTCAGAAAAGGGCTGAAAAATCATAAAAGTTAAATTGCTGCAGTTCAAAAAGTTTAAAAGATATCGGAAAGCTGAATTATGCAGCAATAGTTCAGAGTTTTCTCAACATTTGAAAGTTGAAATGGTGTCTTTAGCTGAAAGTATGAGGAAGTTGAAGGATTTGAAAGTTGAAGAAGTTTAAGAGGATTTGAAAATATTCTCCATAGACATCCCATTCAAAAATAAAGTTGCTAAAAGCTTAATAATTCAAAAAGTTTAAAGGTTAGAAATATGAAGAGATATAGCAGGGATGAGCTGACAGAGCTGAACAGTTTGATAGTTGAATGGTTTCTGTAGCTTAAAAAATGAAGAAGAAGAAGCGTTGCGACGAAACAGGGTGGGGACGGAAGAAATAGTGGAACTAGAAAAAGCATTTCCTGCTGAAAATGCGTTGGAATGCTGAAAACTGAAATGACTTGCAAAAACATTGCTGAAAATAGATATCCAATTCAAAAACAAGTGCAAAAAGCTTAATAATTAAAAAAGTTTAAAGATTACAAATATGAAAAGTCATATCACACCTCTCCTGAAAGAGCTGAACATTTTGATATTTGAACTGTTTCTGTGGCTTAAAATAATTCCATCGGTAGTGATATTTGTTGTAGTAGTAGTAGAAGTTGTAGTCGAAGTATCAGTAATTAGAAGAAGAAGTAGTGGAATGAACTATATATATAACTATATATATGCTGGTACACACAACCAGACAGTAAATGTTCGATGTTCAAGTCTTTTTCAACTTTTGCTGTTGCTACTATTACTACTACTGCCATCACTGCTATCAAATTTTATTACTACCACTACTGCTATTACTACCACTACCACTATTATTATTACTTATACCACAACTGCTACTACTGCTATTCCTGCTACTACCAGTACTAATACTACTACAGCTATTAGTACGACTGCTACTAGTACTACTACTACTGCCTAGTACTACTACTACTGCTACTTCAAAAACTGACTTTACTATTACTACTACTACTACTACTTATTCTACTACTACTACTGTTATATTAAATACTACGACCACTATTACAGCTATTACTACGACTACTGATAGTACTACTTCCACTACTTCTTCTAATTACTGATACTTCGACTACAACTTCTACTACTACTACAACAAATATCACTACCGATGGAATTATTTTAAGCCACAGAAACAGTTCAAATATCAAAATGTTCAGCTCTTTCAGGAGAGGTGTGATATGACTTTTCATATTTGTAATCTTTAAACTTTTTGAATTATTAAGCTTTTTGCACTTGTTTTTGAATTGGATATCTATTTTCAGCAATGTTTTTGCAATTCATTTCAGTTTTCAGCATTCCAACGCATTTTCAGCAGGGAAACAGCTCCATCTCAGCTCTATGTGAGGGCTCACTGTGGACTAATAACTTACTTTGGTCCTTTCTACCTGACAGACAAGTAATAATTGTTGGAATGCTTAACAGCATTCCAACAATAAAGAAAACAGGATAACAATAGTTGGAATGCTTAACAGCATTCCAACAATTATTACTTGTCTGTCAGGTAGAAAGGACCAAAGTAGTGAAGTTGTCATACTGCTACAATGTAGAGCCGCAAAACCTTTTATGCCAAGATCAGAACGCGAGATATCAGCGCGCTAACGGTCCGACGCAGCAGACGTGGGGTCGTCGGGAACAAAACTCGAAAAGTTTTGCATTGTAGTTGACTTAATGCTCATTTTGCTCATAGTTTGAATGTGCTGTACGTGCAAGGTTTTATCATCCCGAGGCCGTTTTTGTATTGGAAGACAAGTCAGGTCACCCAAAATGGTAGGTCTGTTGTAGAGTTTACAGTCGGTACAACACACCCTCCGTTTGAAAGGACTGATGTTTATTTGAGTAGCATGCATATTTTACAGCGGAACATATTGTCACTGCCGCACCGTTGGCTCAGCTTCACTTGACCATCCTGCTGTTTACAGGCATGCCAATTCAGACTTCAGACAAAAACACAATTCATCTGTTTAAAGTGAAATCAGTTCCATATCGCTGCTTTAATTAATACACGAATGGTAGAAAATGTAGATGTATGTAAACAGTAATACTTTTTCAGTCTTCCTCTTTCTTGAAACTGATATTGCTGCAATGCAAGGTGCCACCTGCCCATCAGGACAATCATTCATATCCAATCACACACCGCAGGAACCGCCTGTAGGAGCGTTTTTGGGGTCAACATGTCGACATGAACTAGCAGAGCCGGGGATCGACCCGCCGATCCTCTGATTGAAGGACGACCCCGCTCCACCACTGAGCCACGGTGATCTAATGTTGGTGTGTCCATTTGTCTCTGGACAAGCTAACAGCAGCACACTGTCTATTTATTTATTATTATAGCATTTTATATACAACAAAAAAACAACAATAAATCAAGTTTAAACTAGAATTACCGTCTAGCGGTTGTCTGCCTCCACCAACAAGTCAAATCACAATCTACATCCATATCTATCCAAAATATCTTCACTTCACCATTGTGTCCTATTTGACATTTGTGTGAAATTGTGATAAGGTTATCATTTCTTAGGTTATGGCTAACATTGTGCCTTTGACCACCAACATTGTACCAGTTCATCCTTGAGTCCGGGAGAAACATACTGCCTCTGGCCACAGCTGTCACCGTGGGGGGTGTATGCAAATAATAGAAATCAGAGACAACGATAACGATATTAGATTAGGTATAGTTATGGGCCGTGTTTTTGTTGCAACCTTGCCACTTAGAGCTGGATCTAAGAACAGATGGGAGCTGTTGATCAGAGAATTTTAGGTCTCTGGAAGTGTGGTGTAGGGAGGAATAGGTTAGACGTTGTCATATTTCTCTTTTATGGCGCTGGGCAGCCCATTTTTATGCCCCGGCACCCGTGACAGCCGTGGCAGGAGGCATGATGTTTTCCATTTTTTACGTACGTCCTGTCCATTCTCCAGAACGCGATATCTCAAGAAAGCCGGGACGGAATTTGGCACAAACGTCCGCCTGGACTCGGGGATGAATTGATTCGATTTTGGTGTTCATCCTCCCATTCTAGTGAACGGGGTATGTCAGGAATTTTCATAGTACAACAAAGGGTTAGCAACAAAATGCAGTTTGCAGTTCCATTTTTCTCCATAAGAAAAACCATAACTTAACAGTTTCACACGTCAAAAAGGAACATACTTGGATGTAAACTGCAACTTAACTAGTTGTCATTTTATTATTAACAAAGTCTAACCTAAAGGATCTCTGCCTGACATCATAAGTCTACATGGGGTTTCTAAACGTTCCAGGGATTCTATAAGTGAAATGAGCGACAGCTATACAATAAATATGTGCAGACAAGACAACCCTTATTGGGTCTTATCTCTCTCAAAAAAAAGTCCAGATGTCAAACAGTGAGATGAATTCTTCGGTGTAAAAACTCAGTTAATGAGTCAATACCAAGTGAAGGACAGACTGTGATTACTGCATGACTGATTTAGTTTATAAACTTCACCAAAGCTGCCTGCTCTCACTATGATGAAGGAAAATATCACAGAATTAAATAATATTTCCTGGGGACCCTCTGGAGACCTCTCGGGGCCCTCCGGGAGGCCCCGACCTCCGTTTCAGAGCCAGTACCCTGGCATCCCCAACACCTGCTGTTTTCTAATCAGCGCTACACCAAAGAGCGCTTCCTTGAACAGGCCCTAATCCTCTAAGGACCAATTAGAAGTCTCCCCTGTCTGTTGTTTCCTGGTTCCTCTAAAGCTCTGACCAATGACAGATGGCCAAATGTAGAAACAGCAGCAGACAACAAGAGCACGCTGGATGAACTACAGAGAAGAAAACTACATGTGTGTGAGGATTCACAGAGTGCAGGACATGAACAGAGTCAACTATGAGACATAGGAAGTGATTAAAAAAATAGATATTGATATAAAATGATTATAAAATATGGTTTATAACTATCTTTATGCGACATGCCGAGTAGGGCTGATGACACATGCTGTCTATATCATAAAGACACATTTTAACAGTGTTTTTTCATGCTGAGTAAAGCTATAATCATCATCCAGAGACTGGCAGCTCAAAATCAAAACCTGCCAGAATTATCTCCTGTTCAAAAACAACATCTCTGACTCCAAGCAGTCCAATTTCTAGAAGCAAAAACAACACAGTGGAATGTTGTTGTCCAAATTCTACAACGTTGTTTAAATGTATTACTCATTCTTTAGAGCCAACACTTGTTGAAGCCATTAAAGGACAAGAAAACATGTTTAAATTAGTGTAAAACACTAAAGTCTCACCGTTTTTTCCAAACTTTCTCTGAGTGAGGCCATGTTGTTTAGGTTATCTCTCCTATGTTCAATGATCTTTATTTTTAAAAAAGGAAACGCCCAGATTGCTTCTTTAATGTTTACTCTGGCGTTTAGACTCGGTGTGTCCTCTCTCATGTTGTTGACTCTTCAAACAGTAGCTGCCGCGGTGCCTCAGAGGAGCTGCAACCATGTCATCTGTTGCTTGACAAATCTTTCAGCCAGGTGTGCGGCTGCCTCTTTCCATCTGTATGCATCAGAGGGGCCGCTCTGCAGAAGTCACCTTGGATAAGAGCAGCAACCAGACGAGCACAATTCAGATGGAGGGAGAGAAAGAAAGACGGAGCGATGGGAGCCGGTGTGCTGTTCAAGTACCAGAGTGCATTTATGACGCATGTGCACGGGTGCACGTGCACAGTTATGACGCATGTGCACGGGTGCACGTGCACAGTTAAGTAACGGCTCGGTTCAAAGCTTATGTAACCGCTGGTCCTGCAAGTTTACATTAGCTTTGACTCGTGTAGCAAACTGTTGCTACTATCGTGCTCCCCAAACTAATTTCAGGGGCATTTTGTTCTGGAACCGGGCCTCATCGATGCTAGTTGGCTAGCTAGCATTAGCAGAAGCCGACCCGTTAGCAAACCCAAGGTGGGCGTGGGCCACTACGCCATTGTAAACTTTTTTTTTAGCTATAGCTCTTCCAAAAAATGAAAGAGGGTTTTGCTGCCATTTCATGTTAACTAGTTATCAGTCAGCTAGCTTTAGACTGAGGAAACATGATTCTATTCACTGAGCTGCTCAGAGGCTGTAGCAACCTTTGAGATGGAATGTTTTCTTGCAAGTTACTCGATGCTTGTTTTGACATTGTGAAACAGTCAACACACCTCAATCAACACATATCAATATGACAAATTTGAACATTCCCTTTGAGTTCATTGGCTCTCTTACATAGCATATGCTTAAGTTATAGTTGGATCTTTAAAAGCGCTTAAAAAGTCAATATGAATTTCAACCTGATTATGCAAACTGCTAATATTCGAGTGGATAGCGTTATAGTGCGCTCTCTGGCAGCACTGCACCTATGGGTGGGAGGTGGGAGGCGAGAGAAGGGAATACAGAAAGGACACAAAAAGAGTGGGGAGAAATGAAGAGGAAGGACAGATGCAGATGGGAAGAGCATTGAGAGGGAAAGAGAGAGAACAGGGGGCCAAAAGGACATTATGGGCAAGATTAGATTAGAAATATGCCGGGCCTCTTGCAACTGCAATCAATGTCACTCATGTCACACATTTTAAACAGCTGTTTTAAGCTGTTAAATGTCCTTGTTTTTCTTATATTTCTGTATATTTCTGTATGTACGATGAGAGTAATGTGTAACCGGAGTCAAATTCCATGTATGCACACGCATACATGGAATTTAAACACTACATCCTGTCAAATACAATGATCAATAATACTGTGTAAGACAGGAGTGAATGAATGTGTATCTTTATGCACAGTGTGTGTGTGTGTGTGTGTGGTTTATTATCGGTGTGTCTGTGTGCATGTTTATCCCTGGGGGACTGCATAACTGTGTCCTAATGAGGTTATGTCTGTGGTTAAATTTAAATGTGTACGTGCGTGTACTTCCTCTGAACAGGCTGTGGTTTGTTTTGCTCTGGTTGATGAATACTGACCTGTAGTCTGTATAACATTAGGATGTAGTCTCCGTGAAGAGCCGCTGAGAAGCAACAGAAACTAACTCCCTGCCAATTTAACAATGAATTATAATGAAGAAACTCCCAACGAGATGATTGTCAATCGCAGCCATAGGAATAAAGGTATAGTATGTGGAAGTACTGTAGAAGGTAGTAGCAGTTAATACTGGAGCTTTTACTGCCTGCAGCGTGCTGTATGTGTGAAGAGTAGTTTTGATGTAGGGTGAAACAAAGAGTAAATTATGACAGCATGGGGTCATTACTGCTCCAGCGACTGTAGCTCCTTTTGCCTAACGTGCAACTTCTGTCATAAAATCTATCCCGCGGCGTGGATGAGTCGACACCGAAAAAAAGGACTTAACTTAAACTCACTGTCCCGGTTCTTGTGTTATTGACCCTCTGTAAGGCTTTTGTGAAAATGGATAGCCGGTTTCTACCCAAAGCCTTTGGATTCTCGTCTGTAATGATGACATAGCTCTTCCCTAATGGAGCTTCAGCCTTGACTTACTGTATGGTGCCTGATTTACTAATCAATGCATTGATCAGCGGGTTGATTGATGCCTATACAGCCCTCCGGCTTTCTAAAAGCTGTACAATGCTCACTCATGCTCTGTTCATCTTTCCCTCATTCGCTCTCTTCCCCTTTTTTTCCCATTCGCCCTTCTTCTCCCCCCCCCCCCCCCCCCCCCTACACCCCTCTGCTGTCCGGCTTTTTTATTTTTTCCTTGAAGGTAATGTAGCAGCCTATCTTGTTGCAGCCCTGACACAATAAAATATTACACTACAGGGATGGAAAGCTCTCGCTCCTCCAGGCACCGACACGTAAATCTCTCGCTGGCAGCGACCTAAACATACGCGGCCACCGCTCTGTGTGCAAAATGCTGTTCCCCTTCTCAAGCGGGAGGATTCACTCAAACTAAATGGAACTGAACCTTGAACCCTTCTAAGGTTGGGTGGGAGGGAGATCGTCCGAGAGAGAGACTTGTAAATCTGGTCGTTGATGGCTAATCTCAAACCCCCGACCGCATCCCACCATCCACGTCGCCCGCCTCGCCATGAATAGGGGTGTAAATCACCGTGGCTTTTGTGAAACAGGACTAGAGTCAGAAGGTACCTCAACAGATATGGCTGTAAAAAATAAATAAAAATGATAAAAGTACATGGATGGATGAGGGAGCTACAGGCCTGACAGCCAGGGAGAAGGAGGGAGTTTGGAGGAGAGGGAAGAGACGAAATAGGCCCGAGATGAGGCATAAAAAGGAGCGATAAGAGGAGCTGAGAAAGAAGTGAGAGGAGAGGAGAGAAAGGAGAAATGGGAGTCAGAAAGATAAGATGTCGGAAGGAGAAACTGAGATCACAGAGGGTGAAATAGAGAGCAGTAGATGAATTAGGTAGAAGTAAAAAAACTGTACATTTGCATTTGTAAACCATAAATCCTGAAATGACTTCTCAAGATTCGACAACATGCAAAGTTAAGATGACTGACAGCTTAATGATTGGCTCTTAGAGGGGAAAGGGGAGGTGAGAAGGGGGAGGGGGAGGCACAGACGGATGGATTGATGGAGAAGAAGAGAAGTTAACGAGAGAGAGGGAACAGAATAGAGATGCTTAACGACGGTGACGCTTCAGGATGGCTGATGAATGGTCCCGTGGACACATGGGTGCACATATGGATCCGCGGATGGATGAATGGAGTGAATGAGTCAATACAGAAAAGGAGTCAAAGTTCATTTATTTTCAAACCGCTAAGTTACTGAAATATCTCGGTATGAGTACCCTTAGTGAGAGCATGACACAGATGACTGACAGCTGTGATTATGATCCATCTCTTTCCTTTTCTTCTTTAATTTTAATTTCTACATCTTTATTCACGCTTTTAAAACCCATGTTTCAAAGACTTAGCTCATTCTGTGAATGATGGAGAAGGAGATGGAAAGCGTTGCTCTACAGAAACACTGAAAGTGCTTCTTTTTTTTTTGCAACAATCGCCATTGTTGTCCAATAGCGTCTGAATGTGGGTTTTCTAACATGACACCAAATGAAATGCTCTCATTTGTTCATGTGATTTATACCAAAACCAGTATGTTATTAAAAGCCATGCTTGTAAAAAGTACAACACCATTTAATTTGTCATAAAACATGTTGACGTCAGCCCAGTGAAAGAGATGCTCATGTGACTGGCAGCCTGTGTGGTGGAAGGCGGCACGGTGCTTCTACAACCGGGGAACCAGGTGAAGTCCTCTTGATTAGTAGCTTCACGCCAGTGAGACACTGTGAGTGGAAGGACTCCCTGTTGCTTTTTCACACCAGTGAAGTCCTAGACAGATGGCAACATCATTCAAATTAAATAAGCAGGAGCGTGAACAGGTTTTTTTATGATGCTAATGATGCCGGCTCATATGTGGTTTTTTGGAAGCTGCCAGCAGCAGTGGAGAGTGGCTTTTGGAAGGTTTGTTTAAAATGATCGACTGAACCTGAGCCTGGATGTAAAGATAATATCAGAGACTTGGACACTGAACCCAAACATAAATGGAGTCACCTGTGGGAGTGCATTATATATAGCAGAACACTTGACTGGTGGTTGAAGATGACTTTGCTTCCGGTGGGTAAAATGTTCTCAGGATGTGGTGTGAGGCCACCGCATTACGAAGCTGATATTCAATAGACGCATTTTGACCACACATTCTTGGGAAGTGTTTCTTTGTACAGTCACAGCCGTGACTGCAAAGTGAGCAAACTTTAAATTGAAAAGTTTCTTCTTTTCTTTCGGAAATAAACAATCCAAAAGAGGGACCCCTCCATCCATTTGATGACTGTGCAATGAATGACAAGAGCATCATTTCCTGTGACAACCAATTCTCTGAAAGTGAAAGAAATTGCTCACTCGAAAAAAAAAGGGGTCCAGAGAAAAAGGTAGACGGACAGTTTTTAGATGAGGATAAAGGACGACACAAGACGAGAAAACAGAACCGAATGACACGAAACGAAATACAGGAAACACAAAAAGACACAGTGAACACATCGGCTGCACATTGGCAGATGTAGAAAATATATACATGAGAAAAGAATCAAAACCATGATACACATAAACGACAGATATAATTAATAACATCGACAATATATTGTAACAGACAGTTATTTATCTAGAGTCCCTCTTCAGGAGTTTGCTTCCAGAACAGCTGAGCCCATCTATATCTGGTCTGTACTGCTCCACCTTCGGCTCCGTCTCCAACTCCGGTTGCTTCCCCTCCAGAGAGGTGACGTTCCCCGTCCCAGAGAGCAGTACGTCTAATATATGGCTTCGATACATACATTCCCTTTCTTTTGCTCGGTGACACACGACATCCTTCTCCCTTTGTCCAACACACGCCATTACAAACATATTGCTCTTTCTCTCTGCAGAAAATCATATTTAATATGTCTCCCTTTAACCCTCTCTCTCAGACAAAACACATCACCTGGATGCAAATGCATGCTAACGACTACAAAATCCCAGTCTTTCTCTGCCACACGCACACGCGTATACACACACACACGCACGTATGCACACACCATGCATGGGCACTCACAAAACTCGTTCTTTTTCCTTCTCTATCAACACAGGTGCATTAATACACACGCACACACACACACACACACACACACACACACACACACACACACACACACACACAAACAGGTTGGCTGGAATAAGGAAGCTTGATATCTCCGTGCGACCACCAGGGAGAACTCAACTAAATCAATTCATATAATGAATGGCCTGTTGCTCCACTCTCTCTCTCTCTCTCTCCTTTGTGTGTGTGTGTTTGTGTTTATGTGTATGTGTGTGTGTGTGTGTGTGTGTGTGTGTGTGGCCTGAGACCAGCTCACTTTCATAAATATTGAACAGTTATCTTAATGCTTTCATTGTAGCCCTGACTCACAATGGCCGAGCTTTGTCCTTTTGACTCTTTGTTAGAGGAAGCTGGCCCTCTCTCAAACTCATCTGCTTATATTATAGCTTGGTAGCCAGCTATACCTTCTGCCCTGAATTAATGATGGGGACAGATAGGAATATGTGTGTGTGTGTGTGTGTGTGTGTGTGTGTGTGTGTGTGTGTGTGTGTGTGTGTGTGTGTGTGTGTGTGTGTGTGTGTGTGTGTGTGTGTGTGTGTGTGTGTGGAGGGAAGGGCGAGAGAGCAGGGAATGGGAAAAGTGAGGAAGGGACAGAGATGGGGAGGGCTGTTGTGGTTGACTGGATGAGACATGCACACCACAAACTATCTATGAATATATGTAAATATGACGGATGTGTTCGGGTCTAATTTCTCCAGAGCCTCGGCTAACCCCCAAAGCGAGGCGTATCGTGATGAAAACTTTAAAAACCTCAATGTGATATCCGTCTTCCATCACAGGGCCGGTCCCCACTGCAACCACTTTTAAGATGGAGCCATGAAAGTTCCACTTTGTTTTTTTTTTTTTTAAACTGCACGCTGGCTGAACTGCAGCTCCAGCTCTGGAAGGAATAACTGGGTGCAGAACAAATCAGCTTTTTTCTCTCTCTGTGCCCAGATGCAGGACGATGCATGGTATGCTTTAGCTCCTTGAGTTTAACGATTAATCTACAACATTTTAGGATGAAAAATGTGAGCATTGAATCGATGCTCTTCACCGTGGTTTTGAATTCCTCTTTAAGTTCAGCATGTGTGCGTTCTCTCGTTATAAAACATGACTTGGCCAATGGCATGTGGTGTTTTGCTCAAACTGTAGAAGTCTAAAAGTCAGTGTAGTGTTGTACGAGGGAGCTTTTCTGCTTCTGCACTGACCCTCCTCTCTCTTCCTTCCCCCTTCACCATTTCTCATCATTCCGTCAAGTCGACGAGCTTCCTCAACTCTCACTTCTGCATCACCGGGCTATACTTGCTTACAAATGCTGCCGTTTTTATTATTTTCACTGCTACACTATTCTCAGTCCCGATGTCGGTCGTGACGCTGTCGGCGCCCGAGGCGAGCTCATGCGAACACGCGCTGCAAAAAAAATATATATTTTGTGCGTATCGAAATCAATTTCAGAAGATATGAGTCAAGCATGATAACATGTTTGCTTCTGTCTGCGTCCTGTGTCACTCCTAGCCAGTTGTCCTCGAGGCAAATGCCTATATTACTTTTTTGCCAATCATCCTGTTTGTGTATGTCAGACTGGATAAGAGTGTCAACTAAGTGCCAAAATGTGTCGTGTGTGTGTGTGTGTGTGTGTGTGTGTGTGTGTGTGTGTGTGTGTGTGTGTGTGTGTGTGTGTGTGTGTGGCACAGAGTGTACACTGAGAAAGAAGACGTAGTAGTTGTGCTGTAGATGAGAGTCGAGCCTCAAAGGCAGCATTTAGTTTCTCACTCTGTCACCCACACACTCACTCACACACAAACACACACACACACACTGCAATCAGTCAAACAGTGTCAACTGTAACATTTCTCTCCACTTTGTGAGTTCAGCTGCGTTTGTCTAATATTCTCCCAATAAACTGAGCACACTACCACAGCGTGACAGAGAGGGAGAGAGAATAGCTGCAGATACAAGAGCAGGAAAAACAAACACAAACAGCTACTTTCTGTTGTTTGTGCGGTTCTGTTATAGTAGCAATCAGCCTGCATTGATTTCCCAGCATCCCCTTGTGGTTTAGTGCAAGCCAAATTAATGGCAGATTACAACCCGTTAGTTAGTCTTTGCAACTTTCTTCTTGCTTTTCTTCTTCATTTTACTTTTCCTTTCTCTTGTTGTCTCTGTCCTCTAAACCACTTTCTTCTCTCGTCTCGGTTGCCTTTCGACTACGACACGTTACCTTTGCTCCTCCTTCCCTTTTCAGAGCTTTACAACATAAACCTCGGTGCCAACCTTGGAAAAAAAAAAGTAAAAATGAAGTTTGCCATAATAAACACTAACATCAAACTATCTTCTATAATGTATATGTGATTGAATTTGTGTCTTTGTCTTTTCTTTCCCCCAGCAGTGATAGCTGGTGGGATGTACAATGTCTGCCCTTGTTTACTCATAAACATCTTTTTGAGCACGTAAACATTTTTCTGAGTATTTTGTCGCAGAGCAGAGAGTGATTTTTCACTGAAACCTTTCTACAAAGTTCTTGTGTGGGATTGGGTTATGAATCCACATGACAGGCCTGAGACAGAGCAAGGCCACTGCGCACGCACACACACACACACACACACACACATTTACGCAAGTTCTCTTTCTTTCCTTCCCTGCCCCCGTGTCTTATACACACTGCATGTAGAAAGCAGTAGCATTTTCCGCTGACAGAGCAATCTCAAACAAAAACAACAATAACAATAGCTCTGGCTTTTCTGTGGCAGTATGGAGCACTGAGCCTTGTACCCTTTTGTGTGTGTGTGTGTGTGTGTGTGTGTGTGTGTGTGTGTGTGTGTGTGTGTGTGTGTGTGTGTGTGTGTGTGTGTGTGTGTGTGTGTGTGTGTGTGTGTGCGTGTGTGTGTGTGTGTGTATGCGTCTTCTAGGGGACAGAAGAAAAATGGGCAAACAGAGACAATGGCAGGGAAATACAATTTACATTGTGCTATCCTGCATGGGTCCCCAGAGGGGTGCAACTGTAGGAACCGAGACATCTCCTGTGTGCATAAAGGGCAGGATGGCGATGGGACGGCTGTGTGTGTGTGTTGGGGAATGTGTGCGCATGCATTTGCACAAAATTGTGCATATATCATGTTTACGTCATGGGGGGACATGAGCATGACATTGCCATTAGTAGTAACTTATCTTATTTGTGTGCGTGTGTGTGTGTGTGTGTGTGTGTGTGTGTGTGTGTGCGTGTGTGTGTGTGTGTGTGTGTGTTATTGGCCGACAGCTTGTGTCACATTGTAAAAATGGTTGCACCGGCTGCATTTTTTTGCAGACTCAAGACTTCCTCCACAAAGTGTCTGCATCATCCAGATCTCACCATCGTAGAAGTCCTTTGATTCTAAATGCAGGTCTGCAATGCAACTGTTGATGCACTTTGGCTCGAAGAGTCATCTAAAAAAATATATATACAGTATATACAGATATATTTATTTACGTTAAGATTAGGGGAGCATCCTGGTTTAGGTTCAATTTAATACTTAAGGGTCAGGGCAGCGTTCATGGTTACAAATAGTGGTGTTAGTAGTATTTTATTGACCCATCAAACCATCCTGCGCTCACCTGACTTCATCCTTCGCTCCGGTCATGACTTCTTCTGAAACTAATGCAGACTTTACCTTGAAGCCGTAGCTCTCCCTTTGGACGGAAGATCTGTGAGCCTTGAAGGCAAAACAGCTCAAGACCCATTCGTTTAAATTGCCTTTTAATTCTGATTGATGTTGTTTTTTTTTTACTTTTCATTGGTCTGTATTTTAACTCCGTTGCTGTAGTTTTTATTGGGAGGCACTTTGGGATGTGTGCACTTGAATGAATATGCTATAAAAATAAAACATACCCAGAGACTTGACTTTTATAATGAACTGTTTTATAATGAGCTGTGAGGTCATGCATGTGTTGGTGGTCCTGTTGTTGGCTCCACTTCTGTGATCCGTCATTAATGAAACTTCTGCGGTTGCTGCTATGCAGACATAAAAGTGCTGATTGGCCAGTTGTCAGTGCTGTCATCTCTAGCATTTCAACTCTGCCCGTTTCAAACTGATGGGCTGCACCGCCTCTTCCATATTAATACTCACTGGCTGGCTGAGTACCTGCTCATTCAATCACGGTCACTCTGGATTCCTGGGAATGCAATAATGTCCTCGGAACAGTTTTTGAATTGCAAGTCCGACTCATTCGTCATTTTGGAGAACTGTCATCACGTCTCCTTTGATAGGCTTTCAAGTGCAAGTCTGAGTACTGTGTGTGTGTGTGTGTGTGTGTGTGTGTGTGTGTGTGTGTGTGTGTGTGTGTGTGTGTGTGTGTGTGTGTGTGTGTGTCTGTGTTGCTCATGAGTAAAACAGCTACAAATAAATTGACAGCTGGAGTTTATCTGTATGTAAAGCGCGCACATGCAGTCTCACCAAAGCAGACAGACAGAATATGATTGTACTGTATGTGTGCTTGTATAGCGGCAAACACTCCATCTGTGCTCTTTGTGTGGGCTTGTGTGTGTGTGTGTGTGTGTGTGTTTGTAGAAGCCTAATGAAGGGGGAGAAAAGTCTCAGAAGGATTTAGAAATCCACTTGGGAGCCTTAAAGATGGCTTGTTGTTAGCTAAGTAACAATGCTTCAACACACTCACACACACACACACATACACATGTGGGCAAGTTTTTTGTTAAGTGAGACTCAATCCTTTTATTTCTCTCTATCTCGCTTTCACACACACACACACACACACACACACACACAGTTGAAAATCCATCCTATCTTAGCAAGATTTGCTCTTCCACTTCTGTGATAGGCTCTTATTATCCCTTTGTCCCACACACACACATACAGTACACGCATACACACCCATTATGTCATTGTTTCAAACTCATAAACACCTCCTCACTCTCCCATTTAAGCACACACACACTCACACACACATGCAAATTATTTAAAAGAGATGTCGAATATCTCTACACTCATTTACTTAATTCAAGCAAACAAAAGCATCATTTGAGAAAGTAGAGTGAAATGACGAAGCAATTGATTTTGAGCAAATAAGTCTTGAGTTTACAAATGCTAAATAGGGGATCGGGATTTGTTCTATTGCCTCTCAACATGGTGGCTGCTGGGCAGCGCCAGCTGGGCTAACAGTGCAAACAATGGCAGAAACAGAGGGGACAGTGTTTACCTGAGGGGGAACCAGAGGGTCCACGGCAACAGCGTCATGTCATCTATATGAGAGCAGTGCACAGCGGCGGCCATTGGAGACACACGCACAGACGGAGGGAGAGCAGCTTCAGTCTCTGCTCAGGTAGACATTACTTCATCTTTACGTGGCACATTGTTGGTAGCAAATCGAGCGAGGCCTTCTTGTGCATATTAGTGTTGCAGCAAAAGCTGGGACACCCTCCGGTGGCACTGCTGCTGCACCAACACAGTGAACTCACTGAAATTAAACAAGCAATGGTTGCCACTTACCTATTTATTTATTTATTTATTTTTCAGGGACAATGCACACTAATTAACAGTTACACTGTAAGTGAGCCAGAGTTAGCCAGAGAGGCTAATTTCCATCTGCTGTCCCCGGCCAGATGTTTCAAGGCAGCCTAAAATAACAAAATCTCGTACCTCGTCCTTATATTGATATATCGGTGCGTCCTATAATTTATTCATGTAGATAATATCCCTCCAAATGTATAATTATAATAAGAGTGGGTTTGTGAGAGAAGAGATTGTGTTTCTTTGCTTTCGCATTATAAAATAAATGAAAAGACTACTTTCCTCTGGAAAGTGTTTTCTTGTTTCTGTGTCAGAAATCTTCATTTCCACCTCCATCTGACATTCAAACTCACAAATAACAAATTACAAATAATGTTGTTGTCGTCTTGCCTGCAAAACTTCCTTCTCAAATGAACTTTTCGCCTCTTGATAGATCGTAAAGCGTCAAAGCTTCACATCTGTTCAGACGTCATGAAAGCGAAACAGAAATGCACTGAAAACACTTTTACGCGGTATTAGTCCCTGACTCTTACGTCCTGTCACTAATACTTGCTGGGAGCGTTTGGTAAAAAAAAGCACGGTGTCTGTGTGAAAGTGACCTGGATGTAAATTAGGGGAATAAATTAAAGGAGGGACTTCAAAAGCAGGAGAGAGAAGCAGAAGAGAGAGAGAGAGAGAGAGAGAGAGAGAGAGAGAGAGAGAGAGAGAGAGAGAGAGAGAGAGAGAGAGAGAGAGAGAGAGAGAGAGAGAGAGCAGTAAAATGAAAGGAGCAGATGGGCAAACATGCTGAGAGGAGGATGTGGGGACAAAGAAGGAAATGAGGTGTTTAGCTGCGAAATCATTGATATCTCTGATTAGCATCATAATAAACCTCACAAATAGATATTTCATATGTTTGTCAAATGCTAAATTAATGAGTTTAAGGTTAAGTGTGGGCAAATTAGCACCTGGTCATTGTTTTGTGATTATTGTTGATGAATGAGGCTGATGTTGAATACATTAAACATGCTAAAATACCCTTGAAGTGTTGGAATTGTGCCGAATGACAATTGACGATTACATTTCCGATTAGTTATTAGGGAAACCATTCATATGTTTGACTTGTGATTACCAGAGAAGTACACTAACTGATGCAAGTAGTGTGAATATTTTTTCCTGAATTAAAATATTTGAGATGAAAAACAGATGTTTGAATATGAGGGTTAGTGTTCGATTATCAAACAAAAGCAAAACTAAACCGGCCGTCTGCCTCACGCGTACTGAATGCAATACATGACAGGCATTACACATCGTCACTTTTAATTCATTGGAAATGAAAGGTAACAATGAAATGCAGCGTAAGGTCAAGCTGAACGAGGAACAACAAGAGAGAGAGAGTTATAACAGCAAGCGATACCCGACCCCATGCAAACAATAGGCCTGGGAGATGTGACACGATTACTGTCACACACGCGTTACTGGTTGGCCACGATAACAAAGAATTTCAATTATGCAATGCCAGCTATGAAGCCTGTAACGGGTGTGGTAAGGACCCAGGAGCAGTACGACTGACACAGGGGATAGTTTGAATCAAAGCTTTATTGTCCTCTGGACACACAACAGGTTACAGTCTTTGATAAGCACAGGCAGAATAATCGCAGGGAAACAGCGGCAGGATCTCGTGTTCGGGGACAGAAGGCCGAGTGAGTTACCGGGGCAGAAGGCGGGGTAGTCCAAAACAGGCAGGGTCGGTAACGGGGAATCAGTGCAAGGGTATTCGCTGGAAGGTCTTGCATGGAAGCGGAGAACTATCTGGCAGTGAGTGAGTGTGTGTGTGTGACTGGGGTCTAAATAGTGGATGCAGCAGAGTGAGCAGGTGAGAGTAATGAGCTGATGAGGTGGGTGTGACTGGCAGGTGCACTGAATAAACTGATTAGGTTAGAAATGGAAAAAACTGGATCGTAGTGGCAGAGCTGTGACAAAGGCGGTGGACGATTGCATGCAATGTTCCTGTAAGTTGTTAATAATAGTATAAGCATAGTATAGTATAAGCATAAAAGTTTCAAACTGTTGGGCATAGCCCTAGTTATTACCCATGTAGCCCTAACTCCAGCAAGAAAGATGTCCGCTCTCCTTAGTAAAAAACAATGCAAACGCACCTATTTGGCAATTTGGTTTTAAAATGAAAGGAGACACAGAGAACGTAATCCAAGTGATGTGTAAACTGTGCGATAAACAAGTCGGGACTAAAGATGGAAACACCACAAATCTGTAAATGTCATCTTAAAACTCACCATCCAACAGAAAATGAGAGTTTGCCACCAAGTGGTCACCCCTCAACCATCGGGGCGTTTGCAAAGGCAACGAAATATAAACCTGACAGTCAACGGTGGCGAGACTGTGCTACAGGGCAGATACTATACCAGTTGATTGTTCGGCGTAATCTGACTGAATAAATGTGCCCTGCTTGACTCTTAGCATCCACTGGCGGGGGCGTAACACAGAAACCGTTGATATTACCATATTTCACATCTGCCTGTGAAGGAGATAAGAAGTGCAGTAATCCTACTGGGCGTTGCGCCCGCTTGCTTATTACGTGACAGCGGAATAGTGACCACAGCAACAAAGTCACATCAACGGTAGGTTTTCTACTCCAAACCCAATTCTCTTTTGTGCAATCATGCAAGACCCCTCATCAAAATAATTGCAGCTTCTACTTCCTTTGTCTCTGGATATCATTGACGTCACTCTTCTGATTCCAGCCTCTGTTCTTCTATCGCTTTCCGTCTCTTGTTCTTTCTCTCTCTTTTAACTTGCATTCCACTTTCTGGCTCCTTGGTTTCTCGTACATTTACATCCCCCGTCTCTCTTTTTTTTATTGATTCTCTTATTTTTCCTCTCTTCCTGTTATTTCTCATCTCTTCAGCCCTCTGAGTACTTTTTTTTTTTCCTCCCCGGAAAGCTACAACAATAAAAGAAACGGAAAAATCACACCTGGGCTGTGAGTTGGTTTCTTTTTTTCTTCTCTTTCCCTCATAGTCGTCTGTCTTCCCAAACAATATTACAAAAGCAATTCCACACCAGTCAATAGCCTCCAGGATTGGCTCTCATCCGCCTCGTCCCATAGGGGCTGCCATATCATCAATACAGATTTACGCTGTAGCATGGTAGCTAATATACACAAATGCCAATACACTCTCTCAATATGCTCTCTCCAGCCGGTAAAAATACATGGAGCAATCTGGGCCAATTTTTATGAACAGTACTAAAAGATTGGCATTGGAAGGAAAACCAAGCAAGAGAGACCATAGTGGGGTAAGAGAGAGAGAGAGAGATTAACCCAGTGGACACCAACAAGTCTCAACAAACTTCAAGTAACAATAACACCTTCATACTTTTGTGAGTTTG
The DNA here is from genome assembly GCA_028022725.1 of Lycodopsis pacificus. Lineage (NCBI taxonomy): Eukaryota > Metazoa > Chordata > Actinopteri > Perciformes > Zoarcidae > Lycodopsis > Lycodopsis pacificus. Next base: position 15,955,282 of record CM051692.1, on the reverse strand, counting down.
GGTTATGGTTCCCCTTCTGTTTCATCGCTTAAGCCAAAATCTTTATTGTTTCTTGACTTACATACATGTCTTACTGTCTTCATGTCTTCATGGTCTGTTTATCTGCAAAATACCATTTTCCTCTCGGGTAACAGAGGAGGAATTTATCTTTTGATGATTGCGGCGGTAAACTGGACTGTTTTCCTGCATCTGCCTGGAAGGAAAAAAAGAACCGCTGTGGATGTTTCTAGCTGTGATGATGATGGCCTCGAATTGTGATTTAAGATGCACACACACACACACACACACACACACACACACACACACACACACACACACACACACACACACACACACACACGTGTAACAGGAAATTATTGATGTTGCAGACTGGGAGCAGATGCTAGTTACATGTGCTGGGGTGTGTGTGTGTGTTTGTCATAGTGAGAGTTTGTGTTGTGGGACTGAGGGGGGGGGGGGGGGGGGGGGGGGGGCAGCTTAATGAGGCTTTGTAAACCTGGGGAGCCAGGAAGAGATAAGGTGTGTGTGTGTGTGTGTGTGTGTGTGTGTGTGTGTGTGTCGGAGGTCCCTTGCAGTACTATCACAGTAGACCATTTCCAGAGCTCTCTCTCTCAAACACACACGCACACACACACACACAGGGAGCCTTTCTGCTTAGATGCGCAGCTAACAACAGCAGGATCACAGTAGGAAAACATAACTGAGATCTGAAGCAGGAAGAGGGAACAGATGGAGGGAAGCACACACACACACACACACACACACAAACACACACACACACAATAGCAGTCATTGACGGACACCGCGGGTACACATTACACTATATGCCCTCACAGATGCCCTGATATGCCCCCAAAATGAATCTTGTCACACACATACACACTCACACAAGCACACTGACCCCCTTTGCACTAGCTCACTGTCTAGAACCGTGCTGCCTTGTCACTGGCTTTAGCTGATAGCATCTACCTTCTTATGGCTGTGTGTGTATGTGTGTGTGCGTGTAAGAGGGTTAGGGTTAGGGTTGTTTACAACCTGTATACAGCTGCCGTTGTGCAGTGATGAGATACATCCCATAGCCTCTCCATATGTGAGCTCATTCCTGCTGACTGCCTCATAGTGTGAGACGATGTGTGTAATGTGTCATTGTAAAAAGTTGGCGTAGCAGCCGAAGTGTCCTCAAGAAACACACCTTTAAGGATCTTGAGAAAAATACTTCTTTTGCTGTTGGAGTCAGCACTAAGAAACACAGAGTCCTTCTTTCACCCAAGTCTCTTGACCATTTCAAAATGTTTGATCATACTTCCTCCAACATTGAATGCAGCATATCATCATCTACAAATGAGGTAGTTTTGTCAGAGAAAGGAGGGTTTGATTCGGCTTGATTCAAAACCAGCTGACACAACCCAGAATAGCACTTTTTGGAATCATGTTGAAGGTAAATGCCCTTTTCTTATGATGTGAGGAATACTTCTTTTGCAGCCTATGAACATTTTATAGTAGATGAAATAACTCAAGAATTGAAAATCTCCCTTTCTTCTATGGCTCATGAATCAGACATCTTGATAACATTTTGCTGCACGAGATTCAAAATATGATTCAAATCAAAACAGGAGAAAAAGATTCATTCGTCATCCTACGGTTCCCATTTATACGTCCGCATTCAGCTTACAAACCTCAGTGTAAAACTAATGGCCCAAATTGTGATTTCAAAATATGCTGTCTGTATGCAGACGTCAGCCGACAGCAGCCTGGTCGTATCCGTCTGGGTACCTAAAGGTCCTTTGCTCTCCTTTCTCTCCTTTCATTCCTCTCGCCTTCTGTCTCTCCCTCTGTGTCTCCCGCCTCTCCCCATCTCGCGCTTGCCATCACACTCATCTGTGTTTCGAAACAGGGCGTAGATGAGCCTTCATGACAATCCAGCTCCTGTGTGTGTGTGTGTGTGTGTGTGTGTGTGTGTGTGTGTGTGTGTGTGTGTGTGTGTGTGTGTGTGTGTGTGTGTGTGTGTGTGTGTGTGTGCATGCCTATGATGATGTGAACACGCGATAATTGCATGTTTCCAGTGTGTGATGCATGTGTGCGTCTGTGAATGAGAGTCAGAGAGAGAGGATAAGTGTATTTCAGATTGTGTATGTCCGATCGTCTGGCAAAGCCGCAGTACAGTGTGTGCGTGTGTGTGCGTGTGTGTGCATTTGTCGGATCCAGGCCGGGTGGTCTTTAGGGTCCTAGCAATGCCGGTACCAACCCCGCTTCACACACTTTCTCATAATTCCCGACTCTCTGTCTCTCCAAATTCACTGCCGCCTTCATCATCAGCTAAAACAAATAGCCTCGCGCTCCCCAGACAGACAAAACACACACACACACACACACACACACACTGCAAATCAGGCTTGTGAGGACCAACCAGTAACTGACATTGTATTCACTTACCCTTCAACCCAAAGTACTTTAATTACTTTACCTCAGCTTTACTCTAACCTTAATTCTAACCCATAGACCTCATATTACTCAGGTGTGTTAGAGCGAAGACCAATCAAATCTCACTTTAGAAAACCTCCAAAATGTTGGCCTCACAAGGATAGAACTACAATAGCGCACACACACACACACACACACACAGACTGGTGGGAATCATTTCTGTGTGGAATTTCTCCTCATTCGCCGCCGGTGGAGCGGGCTGTTTGATTGGTTGCTGCAGTGATAGATGCCAGGCCAGTTTTCTGATTACTACAATCTTCGATCTCCAGGGCCCAACATAATCAGAATAAATGTCCCCGGCTGTAGCGGGAATAAAGGTGTGTGAAAGGGAGAAGGAGGGATAGCAGAAGAAACAGCTATAAGTGTGTGCACTGTGTCAGGCTGGTGTGAGTGTTTGAACAAGAGTGAGTGACAGATGGTGTGTTATCAGGACAAATTGATTTTTATCTCTCCCCCCCCCCCTTCACTTTTGTTTTGTTGTTTTACACAGTCAGGTGTTGTTGTTGTTGTCTATTGTTGAAGCGTCTATTGTTGCTTTTAATCTTTTTGCCACGTTGAAATCACAGCAGGTGGCTGTGTTCATGCTTGAGCCGAGCATGTGAAATATCAGATTCAGTGATCGAACGTTAAGTGAATCATTTATCATCGCTACATATAATCGTTCATCTTACAAATGTGACTTTTACTATAGTGAAGGAGGGCAGCCTGTCCTCAGAACAACGGGACACAGAATAAGTGTGATATATTTTTGAGGCACTTGACAAATCTCAGGACAATTTGAATATACAAGTGTGGCTATTTGTTTTTCTCTTCTGGTCGTCACAAACACGAGTTAACTTTGCTATCTACATAAACAGCGACGCATCGTGATGTTCAGGATATTGCTCTACGGTCAGTGTTTGAATGAGGCTGGTCACCATGACGGACGACATCCATCATCAGGAAAAGTGATTCGCAAGTTTAAAAAACACACACGTTGAGATATTGGTCACTGAGCCCTCGTGTCCACCAAAAGTCACACGGCAATCTTTACCCCTCCACTAACTGTGGGCGAGTCATTCTCTGCATTTACAACATAGAGTCATTAGAAAGAAACAAACACACACATACTGTCATGGTGTCATGTGTTCTTCTATCCATGTGTTTTGTAATGCCCTTAGATTCCCGTTGACAGTGATCGCTCACTTTTTAAGCAACGATGCAACGGTGTCAAACACACAAACACCTCTCGCCCTCCTCTTTAGATTTCAATCAAGCCCTTAGCATGACAAAGATCAATATTTATAAAATCAATCTTTATAAGCCTTGAATTGACTGTGGTGTCAACCGAAGCATGTTGAATGGGTCAAGATATTGGAGTGTCACCCTTAACACGTCAGTATTCATGATGTAAGTGTGAATAATGGGTAGGGGGGCGGGGGGGGGGGGCAGTGGTTAAAAATTGTCACGGTTGCAGTTTTAAATCTCAGTCAAATTTTGATGCAGAACTACTACTAAAAAAAAAAACCTCCTGTTTGTTGCCAGCAAATACAGAACTAATAGCCTGCCGTACCCGTCAAGTGGCAAAGCTGTGTCCATTGTGCGCGTGTAGATATTTGTGTGCAAGTGCCTCTAAGTCCACCTGCATCCGTGTATGGGTTTATTAATTAAGCAACACTTTGAATCAATATTGAAATCATCTTTATAAATGTGTTTCTCACCGAGACCTTTGGAAGCGACGCGAGAGTACCAGTGAGTAGCAAAACCATAATGTAATATTGATTCATTCATTGATTCCTTTAGAGGAATTCTCTACTCCCTCTTTCAACCTCTCAGGAAAGAAATACTCTCTTTTCTCCCTCAAACAGCAGATTCACTTTTTTTTTCCAACAAGCCAACATCGCGTTGGTTACCAGCCATGAACTATTTACTCTTTAAAACGCTCACACGTGCTTCCATTTACAGCCAGCTGGCCTAGCTTGCTAGCTTCCACAGTTTTGAGTAGATCTCCAACCTTGGCAGCTCGAGGTGTGCTCCTATAGATGTTAACGCTCCTGATTCCACTGACGCCATCTTTATGCTCCATGGGAATTATGGCATTTAGTCTCGCACGTCAGCTCCGCAGGTTGTTGTGGTGGTCTGTGGATAGATAGAAGCAAACCCGTAGGAGAATAGACACACAGTTACCACAATCTCACCGGACGTTTCGTTTCATTCGCGTTATTTTTCTATTTCTGCTTAGTGCCATTGTGAAGCCCCCGTGTAATCAAGTGTTGTTGCGCCATTTATACAAAGCAGGGGTTTCTAGCTCGCTGTCCATCTTTCACGCTTCTTGATGTGGTGATGGCATATATTACCAGACTGTCAAAAGTCAACTATGAAAATGCATTTACAGGGTTTTTCTTTATGTATGTGCGCGGAAAAGCATGACTTACACAACCTGTACAAAATAGAATGTATGTAACATGTATGTGCTGCAGTGACGGCAGAGAGGAGGAAGGGGAAGGGAGGGTGAGAGAGTGGTGCGTAAGAGTCAAAGAAGCTATCGTGCCATTTGTGTCACAGGATGTGCACAATTAGGAGCATGAAAGAGAGAAGAGGGTGTTTATGAGGACGTGTCAGGGTGTGTGTGTGTGTGTGTAGGTGTGTGTGTGTGTGTGTAGGTGTGTGTGTGTGTGAGCAGAGGAGAGTGTGCGAGAGAGGGGTAGGGTGTGCTTGTTTGACAGTGACTGTAATTGCTCTTCACCTCTACTTCCAAAGCTTTTAGCCCGGTCAGCACTCAGCCAATCAGAAGGCCCGCACAAAAGAGCCCGTTAGAGCGCAGAGGAGAGAGCCGAGGCAGGACTGTCTCTCAACTAACCGGATTACCTTCACACTGTCTCTGTCACCCTGTGCTGGACGCTGTGATACAAAACCCAAATTAGCAAAATGAAGAGACGAAAAATGGTTACTTTCTATGATTCCGCGCCGCTGTCTCTCTCCCGGCATCCCAAACACTGATTGGATTCATTGTGGGTTTTCTCTTTCCCTCTGTTTTTTAAGTATTCCTCTCACCCACCGCTCACCCCCCCCCCCTCCTCCCCCTCCTCCTCCTCCTCCTCCTTTCACAGCACTCATTTCATTTGCATTGATAAGTATGTTTCTCAATTTGGGGAATAAAGAATAAGTGTCTGAAACTGCCTCCTGCTATCGCGACGCAGCTGTGAATAAGCCAGCTACAAAGCTGGAATAAATGCGTTTGCAATTACAGAGGAGAAAGAGAGAAGAAGAAGACGGAAAGCTTCAGCTGTCAGCGAGATATGCGTGCGCCTCATTTCTTTCTTTCTCGCTCGCCCGAATTCAAAAACGCTTCACTCTGTATCACTGTCAAAAGCCGTTTACGTTACAATAGTCGCTGAGAAAGAATACACCTATATCAAAATAATGACTTTTTGTTTTCTTTTTTTTTCCAGTGACCTTTCAGTCACTCCACTGCGGTAGCAGATTTAATAAATAACAATTGATTAAAATCAAAATATGTAACGATTATAAATAATTCAATTATGATTTATGAACCCATAAATTAGTGTAAAAGAATGATGGCAAATTTGATATTATTCAATTAAATCTTAATCTCAGGGTTGCTACGGAGTTCTTCTCGAGGTGTACAGGGACTCATTATTTCATATAAACCCAAAATCAAATGATCAAGTTCTTGATGAATGGAATATTTATTAGACTAATTACATAAATACACCACTAAACAGAAAATAAATGAATAAAAGGTTAAAATAAACAAAATGAATTAGGAATATGATGAATAATGATGAACTACCACCAAATGAAAAGGATTACATGCGACCAGGTAGAATCATATCATTGATTGATATGAGTCACAGAGTTTGAGAAGCATCTTTACATTAGTTCTAATTTAAATCCAAAGACTATTAATCTGGTTCATTAATATTTCTGGTGCATTATTTTATTAGTATTAAATGAGCATACAACTCATTTACATCTGTAATGGGTGTTGTTTGAACTGACGGGTCTGATGGGCCAATGAAAGGTTGAGCTGCACACAGTGGTGTGTGTTCCTCTGTGGACATCTGCATCTTGTTGGATGATTGTAGTTCGTTGAATCGCACTCTTCCATCTCTCGCTGGATTCTGCTTTTTCTGATACCTTCGGAACCTGGTCGTCTTCTTCGTTGAGGTTCGGCTTGAACCGTTTTTCCTCGTCTCCCAGCAGGATGCTGAATCCTCTTGTCGCCCTCCTTCGTAGCATCAGGGGGCATTTAGGCCCCTTTGCCACTTTAAAAAGTCTTTCATCTCAGCGTCTTTTCTTTTAGAGTCTCTTGCTCTCAATAGTTGCTGGAATAACTCTTCAGCGCGTCGGTGCTTCGCAGGTCGGAGCTGCATGGCACATTAGACGGCACGGGATTGCCAGTGTCGACGGGTCAGGAACCCAATACCAGAGAAGAGGCGGAACCGCTAGAACCCCGAGGGAGAGATCTGCCGTTATAAATCATATTTGTAGTAGTTTAGAAACGGGTGAAGGAAGACACTTCTTCAGGCTCTTGTTTCTCAGGTCGACTGGATGTCCTCTCAGCCAGTGGTGACGCATCTGTCTTGAGTTTGTCCAGGCACATGGTTAATTGTGAGTCTAAGCACTTAGTTTATTAGTTCAGATTGTGTCATCGTCTCTCGGTGGACGTATCACTGAAGAAATGCTCGTCACACTTTATTTTACACATAATAAGCTATACTTTACTGTTAACCGAAAGACATTTTAGTCCAATTGTATACAAACAGTTATACCCTAAATTAGACACTACCCCTACATTATGCTTTAATTAGAAACCGTATGTAATGCTGTATTAGACCCAGGATGTACTATACTTAGACATAATTATACCAAATTTTACTCTAATTAGAAACCAAACAGGAGATCTTATTGCACAATTAGACACCAATAGCTTGGAAATCCAATACAATGCCTTATCAGATTCAAAATAGATTCATCCCCACATTCAATGCTACAATTATGGGCCTGTCGTTGCTTAATTAGAAGCTATCAACAAGCTAACAACACATAAGCTCTGCTCAACTTCTAGCTACAGTAAGGCAGAAGAGAGAGACGCCATGACTGTAAAAAGCCTCAATTTAAAGATTAAACAATCCTTTTTCACGGAAGACATTTTTACCTTCACAGTAGGAAAAGCGCAGGTGTAACTAACGACAGCCCTATAATAGTGACGATGTCAGTATGTCAGTCTACCATTGTGGTCCAGATGGAAACATCATCGCAGCAACTGTTGAATGGATGTTCCCCAGAGGATGGATCCTATGATGTTGGTGATACCTTGACTTTGTCTCTACCGCCACGTGCAGAGGGACAATTGTGATTTTAACTGAAATTTCGCGACAACTATTGGACGGATCACCATGAAATTGGATACAGCCATTCATGCTCTCTTCAGGATGAATTGAGCTTGTTATCTAGCGCCGTCGTCAGGTCACAATTAGCTGCATCAACAGTGGATGAAGTCATTGCCCTTTTTCCCACCAAACCCCGAGCTAGTTGCTCTAAAATGTCTGAATACTTTATTCCCCTGAAACTCAAGATCAGTTCCTGTGAATGACAATTTGCAATTTTAAATAAAACCCAAATTATTGCTGCTAACCAACGGCGACACTTACCCACAAACTGGACACACTTTACAATTTTAAAGTTTTTTAAACTGATAACAGTAATTCATGATCAGTTTCTGAACTGTGAGCTGGATGCACCTCATCATTTGCGAGCGCCTTCATCATTTCAAGTGTTGATTGTAAAAAGAACACCATAACTTTTTGACGTATACTTTTTTCTACTTTCCAAGATATATCCTTTGATAAAGGTGCTTCTGTAAAAGCTCATTTCCCCCTCGGTCTAACTGTTTCCTCCATAGTATTACATTACCCATCAAACACCTCTGCTGCTCCATCCACCTCTCTCTTTTCCTCTCTGGATCTTCACCCCAGCTTCTCTTTTATTCGTCTCTGATGTCTCCCCTCCTCTCTCTATACCTTATTTTTCTCTGTCTGCCTCCTTTCTGGTTTCTCTGTCTCTCGTTTTTGCCACCTCCAACTCTCTACTGATTAACACAGAGAGGAGAGAAGGGAAAAACAGTTGCTAGATTGGTGGGAAAGTTCAATTAAACTGCGGGCCTCTGGGCTTTTGTATTGGTGTGTATGTGTGTGCATGCCTTTGTGTTTGTGCTCGTGCGTGCCTTTTGTGCGACACAGTGTGTTTGCGTATGTGCGCGTATTGAAGTGCGTGTGGGTGTGTGAGCATGCGTTGCATCTCTGCTGGTGTGTGTTTCAGTCTCGGCTCTCTAGGATTAGTTTTTCCTCCGTAATCAAGTGAGAGAGAAGCCCACAGGTAATTACAGCTTTGCTCCAAAAACAACAACTGGGCTTCTGCTTTCCTGTTGGGCTCCATTACAGTCAAATAAAGCCACAGCTCACTACGCTTCTAAAGGACACGCAAAGCCACAAAGCTGTTTCTATCATCCCACAGCTTCAAATAGAAAGACGAGCTGTAAAATAGTTTAAATTAGTCCGAATTGAGTGTATCTCGTGCAGGAAGGTTAAGATGTTTCCCATCAGTTTAACATGAACAGCCTGATGTAACTTAATGAACATATCTTGTGAGTTTTGTTAATGCATTTGTCTGTTTTATATAGATCTGTTTTCCTTATATTAGGCCGACAGATGTTCCAAAAATAAATCAAAGAACATATAAGTAATAATGTTGCTCAACAGCACAGGTGTCATTTAGTGACAAATGTCACTTGGCGTCTCGTGGTCCTGATGAAGCAGAGTCCTGACGTGTGAAACTCATGAACATCTAATGCTATTGAAAAATAGCTTCAATCCATTGATTTTTTTTTTTTTTTTCACATTTTCTACAAATGTTAGCAATCAAAATGATGGATGACTTGAGTGCACGGTGACTGGGTTGCAACATTTCAGACAGTAATTGGCAGAGGAATGACAGCGAACATAACTGTACGTAACACGGACTCAGAGTAGAGGTTGACGGAAGTAGATTTGATGAAGGCAGATTTATTTTCATGGTTTTCCTGACATGACATCCTGACACTAAATGGATAATACCTTTCTACTGTGGCTTTCTTCTTTTACACATGTGTCACATCTCACTAAACATTGTTGGTTATAAGTCAGGCATGAAATGTCCAATGTCTCCCCTCCACTTTCACTCAAAGCTTAAACAGACATCTTTGGAGTCACCCTAAGGAGTGCTAAATGCATACTACCGCCTGGGAGTGTTTGAAATTACGTTTTTTTTAAATGGATCTCAAACTTCAAATTACAAACCGGTTAGTTTGAATTTAGCTTACCAAAGCACAAATAAACAAGCTTCTTATGACTGTATGTTTTTGTATTTTGTTACAAGCTCTGGTTTAATTTACGCCATAACAGTCTAACGTGTAAACTCATACTGACACTAAGTTGTAGGCATAACTGCACCTCCAGAAGCCTGATGAGCAAGTGTTATCCTTTATGTCAAAACCTGTGTGCGTGTGTCTGTAATAACATCTGTATCTTTACATCATCCTGCAATCCATACTTTTTCTGTCCTCTAAAGACTTTAATAAGCTTACGTGTTGTCAGTAATGAGCTGCTAATATGTGATGAAAGAAGAGCTGCCAATACCTAATTTTCCAAATGTGCTGGCTCTAACACGCAGCATTAGTAAAACCAATCAATGGATGTGGGAGGAGAGAAGGGTCAGGGACGCCTGGGCTGGTGTTTTCTCAAAGATATTCCTTCTCAGAGCGGAGAATGAATGCAGACGCACCGTTAGTCATGCATTTAGCCCTTCTGATTGAGATCCCACAGCTGCCAAACCACTGAATGTATACCTTCTTTCAGAGGGAGTAGAATCAGAGTACCATGTTGTATCCCATAAGTGATTGAAAGGGCCTCAATGCAGCATTTCTGATTTGGAAAACGTTTTGTCAGTTATTGCACTGCACACACACCCGAGGCTGTCTTGTAATTTATGACCAAAGTTGCTTCCAAACATTTGGCCATTTAACAGCTTCACAGAAAAAGAAGGAAACAGCAGTCGCCTCGGTCATCGGCTGGTCAAGTGGAGTTTGTTGATACAAACAACATTGTTTACTCATTCACTCATTTCCTGTACACGCTGAACAGCTCACTGTCCACTAAAGATGATTCATCATTCATATAGTCAGTGTCTTCACGACGGACGTGACTCAGTATTCTGGTTTCTATGTACTGATCTCCAGACTCCAGGTGAATGTCTTTGTCTCTTTGCTTTCCCCTCCACAGCGAGGCCAGCGGCTACAAAACGCAGCGCCCGGAGCTGCACAGGATTCACCGTCTTGTTCAAGGATGCTTCAAAAAGGACATATGCCTGCTGTCATGGTGGCGTGGACCCAAGTGCTCCAGTTGAAGGTCAGCCCACTTAATCACTTCCTCCGCTGTAAATCCCTACCGGGTCCGGATTAGGGTTGGAGAGCCAACATGAGAGATGTAACCAGACATGCGAGAGAGCTCACAGCAGAGGAAGGGCAAGGTTCTCTGTTGAATAGCGGTGAGATTATGGATTTATAACGGGGAATTATTTCCTTCAAGTAAATATGCAGATGTGTTGATTGTTCAAATTTGTATTTATTTCACGTTTAGAATCTTATTACCTCGTTTGACTTACGATATGACGCAGCAGAACCAGCGATATTATCTTTTTCATTCCATGATATAGCGCCTGCATCACCCACAGTGCAACTTGACAGCCGACTGTTCCGTTGGAGATTTGTGTGTGTTGTGCTATAAATGATGTGGCCTTGAGCTTCAGTCCTCCAGCAGAGATAAGGAGCTGGTTAGAGGTCTTTCTAACTGAGCCCCCTGCGATTCTGGACAAACATGTAATCTTAGCAAAGTGACACTTTATTGAAAAAGCAGCATTTAGTGACACGCAATTTATCAAACGCTGTGCTGTTCCCACTCGAGCCGTAAAAGACTTATAACAGAAAAGAGGTTTTACACATTATGCGGTTGCACACCTGTGAACAGACGTCGATGGGTAGAATTGGTGGAGCTTCACTTTAACGCACATGGTCTGCCTCAGCGCGTGCAAGCTTTCACACCATGTGGAACGACACTCAAACCTATAGGTCGTGCAGGATGCTCTATAAGTATGGACAGAATAAAACAAACAAATAATCAAAAAGAAATACAAAACACATGCTTTCATGTAATTCCTGTTTGCACAGCTTCCTGTACTGCTGACAGTGTTGATAAGCTCCGCCCACAATTCTGTCTCTAAGCTGTGATTGGACAGTTGCTTGTCTTTCTCTTTGGCATGGGAGGACGCGTCTCCATCTCCGAAAAGAAAAAGCTCTCATGAAAACTAATGACATGCCTTTGCTTTCAGTATTGGTAAGTTCATGCTGCTCTAATTTGATTTGACTGATTATTACTTGTTTTAATGTGTTTGTTTTTTCTGTAAGTGTGTGAAGATGAACAGAAATCATTCGAGGGGTGAAGTCCTTTCTGTAGCAGAAATAGCCCGCTGAGTCCTGGTCTGGATATATTTATTTATTCTAACAAGTCAGAAGCGTAATTAGCCCTTTAGGTGTTTTTTTTTCTCACCTCCGCATATTGGATTTGTTTGTGGGTTTTCTCAATTTGTTGCTTGAACATGACGAAAAAAAAATGTAATTCAAACTTCTACAACCCGTCACTGAAGTAGTGATTTTGATAAATATTGTTTGTCACTATGCTTTCAATTACAGTTATTTCTCTCACAAAGGACAAGGCATGCATCCAAAATATATTTTGGAAAATTAAGTTTGCCTTTCCCGTAAGGAAGACACTTATCCGTGTGTGTGTGTGTGTGTGTGTGTGTGTGTGTGTGTGTGTGTGTGTGTGTGTGTGTGTGTGTGTGTGTGTGTGTGTGTGTGTGTGTGTGTGTGTGTGTATGGCATGCCTGCTTATAACCTTGTTAGCTGCTCTAGTCAAACCAGTAAACCAGTGGACCACTTTGATTTACGAGGAGTGTTGTGTAAAATAATGGCATGGTTCTAAAATTAGGATAAGGGTTAGGAAGTGCTGCTCTTTCTTTCCTCATTACACAACGGAAAGGGAGCAGGCCACTGCCTTAAGCATTTATTTAGACCCTTTCCTGTAAATACTGAAGATTTGTTTCCCAAGGCCCTTAACTTGCGAGCTCTTTTTTCTTTTTACTAATGTTTTTCTTGTAGCTGTAGTTATTGTAGCTCATTCTACAGTTATCTTTTTCATTGTACATCATCTACAGTAAATCATTCTAAATCAGTGTGTTCCAAACTATCCCAACACCCTCAAACAACCACAGTTGTCTCTGAACAGCCCATCTACTGCCATGTTGTTCCACTCGGCCAGCTTGCAGTCCAGGCTGCGGCAGGCAGCTGGTGACCTTAGCAGGAGCACAGGGCTGCAGGATCGGAAGCAGAGATCAGCACGAGGTCGTGTCTTGTGGCTCGGAAGGCTGCGGTTGGCGATCGGCACCGAGCTTCCTGGCTCAGCCGATGCCTGAGGCTGCCACTGCGGGACGTTCTGAACAGCTCACAGTCGGGGGAGTTGATGCAAATTGAAGACAAAAGCGCCTCATGCTGCGTCAGTGAAGGTTAACCATCAGGCTGCTCCGGGAGGGGGGGGTCAAGGCATCTGGGTGTTCAGAGAGTTTGGAGCATCACACGTCTCCCAGGATTCTGTAAAAAAACGCTTCCAAATGAGAACATGAAGCCGATGTACATTTGAGGCGGAGCCGCAAGGTTATCACATTGACCAGGCGTGAGGCACACCTTGATCCCGCCACGGGGGAGGAGTGTCTGCTCTGCAGGGAGGCGCAAAGGACGCGCAGCCTCTCACCTCAGACTGCGGGAGGTGACCAGGCTCGCAGGAGACCTGTATGTTAACGTAACAACACACAATCATTGTTTTTGATTTCAGAATTTGATCTTTGACTGGTTACGTGTGTGAGATTTTCTTTCTCTGGAAATAAATATAAAAATCTGTGCTTTCAAATTAAATAAATGCCTTTTAAAGAAGGGTTGAACTGCATGTCTTTCCTGATGAATTAATCGAACTCTAGTTTATTGTAAAACTCATCGTAAGAAAGAAAGGGACACAAACTAGGAACATACTATACTGTATATTAAAAGAACATAACAGTTACACTACATTGAATATATAAAAAAAGTCGACATCAAAGAAGAATTATCTGACCGTGCTGGCAGTTAGTTGTTGTTTTTTTTTATTCAAATACTTCATTGTAGTGCAACAATAAACTTCAACTTGTAATGTATTATATCTGCTTATAACCTAATTTCATTTGTGAGGTAACTTAAGATGACATTATATTGCATTATAACATTGATGTTGAATATTTTGAAAGATTATAGTATATAACAACTATGGTAATTATAATACACTGTGATACGTGTTCTTATGACTGCTTATAACGCATTTTAAGTGTCTTTATAATACATTATCGATATGGGCGTCATAGAAAGTGTCAACAAACGCGTTACTTCATCATTAACCTTTGAGCCTCTCTCACTACCAAACTATTTATCGTTGCACAGAAAGAAAAACACGGTTCCTTAACAAAATGTCTTCCCTGCGTCGACCCTTTAGTTCAGCAACAGTTCAGGTGGAAACATTCGGAGATGTCTGGAAAAGCTCCTCGTTGCTTGTGAGCCTGAAGTGAAGCCAAAGTCACTTTCTGATGGTGTCGGTGGTTTTTTGAGACGTCATCTTCTATTAAGCAGTCTCACTTGGATTGACAAGCTCAAATTTAAATCATTACAAGTTGATAGGGATGTATAATAAGCTCCACCTCAGCGCTGTGACCTCGCCGATGACTCCCGCATATATAAGAGCTGGTAGAATCACTTCACACTGGCTCTCACAAAGACAATATCTCACATTATTTCACTTGCTTTCAATATAACCCCGCGCTACTCCATCCAAAGCACTGTCTGGCATCTGTGTCTGCTAATAGGACCATTAATATTCATATCTCCACGCAGATGAGATGAGAAATACACTGGCGAGCACCCGTTCACACACGCAGGAGAAAGTACGCACACACACACACACACACTGAAGAGAAATCAGTTGGCTGCTCAAATATAATTACGTGACTGCTGGCTGCCATTTAGGATGACGCCTAGATAGATAATTGTCTATCTCGTTCTCCGTCTTTCTGTCCCTTCTCTGGATTTCTCTTGATTTCTGTTTGCCCCGTCACCGGATGTGTTCCCCCACCCGCTCTCTCTCTTTTTTTTTTTTTCTCCACCATCTGTCTTCTCTGAAACGCTGCTTGGCAGATCCAACGATGCTGATTTTATTCAATTCGCAAGTGTTTTATTGATATCGTTTTCAAAAATGAACTGAATTGCAAAGGAATGTATGTCTCTGCACTGTAGCTTTCCAGCTATGAAGCCGCAATGAAGGCAACGAGAGAGGAAACATGCAGGCTTTTATTTTCACTCCAGCTTTGTGTGCTTCTAAGTACATAAATTCCATCTGGTGCAATTTAACAGCATTGGCAGCTTTATATTGTTGGAGTGCGTGACTTCTGCAACCTCCAGACCCCCTCAGTGGCAGTGTTTTACATGAGGTGTCACAACAGGCATTTATTGTTGAGGCTGGCAGGCCATTCTTGACCTTGCAGTATACGTAACAATCTCACAGCAAGGACTATTATATTGCAGCTCTGGGGATTTATATAGTAACCCCAAAAAAAAATGTTCCGCTTAATCGGTAGATGACTTTGTAACATGAACAATGTTTTTTTTTTGACTCTGAAAATCTTTCCAGAGTTGTTGAATCCTATCTCATAGTATTTGTGTTTTGGTGTTTGATAAATGTTTAGAGTCATGGATTCCTGGATCACGTGCAGCTCTGTGCCCCCACCATGTTCAAGCAGGACTATTTCCTCTCTGAAAGCCTGGTGACAGTGTCCAACAAGTCCTCCAGATTAGAAGACCAAATTTGACTTTGTTTGACTATCGATGGTCAGATGTTGTCCTCTCTGTCCTCCTTTGACTCCGTCCTGTTGCTGTCTTTGTGGCTCTTTATCAGCGTCCTGTTTTTTTTTTATAATTTTCCTCCCAACACGTTCTGGTTTTCAGCAGAAATAACCAAACTTGCAAAATATCAAATACTTGGTTAAAAAAGTATTTCAATTGAGACAGAGATTGTAATATCCTCTAATTCTAATAATTCTAATAACATTGTGCTTTCTTTGACAGTCTTAACTTGCAAATGAATTAAAATAAATGTTTTGACACATTCAGATCATTTCTTTCATCTTCTTAGCCTGCGCCGTACTTCCTGTCTGATGAATTAAGGCTCAAAGAGTTACAAACAGATGTTTCATCGTGTTCTTTTTGAGGCATCATTTCTTGTCATAATTTGCTGAATTAAAATCTAATTGTTAAAACCTTCTGTAGTTTAGTTACAGGGATTCTAGACAGAACAAAGTTAAACATTAATTTAAAGTGATGCCACACTTATTTCATTCTGTGTCCAGGGAAATCAAATCCTGTGTTACTCAGGCATGACATGAGCCCCACAGGTTGAACAAGCGACTGGAATAAGTCCATGATACAGTAAGCTTGCATTAGAATATCGGATGGTGAAATGTTTCGTTGTTCATTTAATATATTGTGAAGTATAAATATATCTTCAGTATATTGATGTGAAGCGGGTACATTACATTTTGCACGTTGAGGATGACAGATGGCCATTGTGCTTTAGCAGACAAGAGGCTACGTGGCTCTAAATGATAAGATGAAGCCTTGCTCTCTTTGGCTGTGTCTCCCAGTCCTTATCACACACACACACACACACACACACACACACACACACACACACACACACACACACACACCGAGAGCTGTTGTCCAGCATGTGTGTTTATGCTGCCTACAAAACATCACTGTCTCAGGCATTAACATGTGTAGACATTAAAAGGAATACGCAAACACTTTTAAACATGCGCATACTGTTTGTAAAGTGCAACACAAACTCTCCTGAACGACATGTTTCAAACAGATCTCATCTCTTGGCTCATTGGATGAACATTTACAAGTTTGTATGTGTGCGGAGGTAAAAACTGGAGCCGAATTGTTGTCTGTGTAAAAGGGACAGCCCCTTGTCTTACACGTCACGCCGCCATGCTATCTTAAATCGCACACCAGGGCAAGCAATGGCAGCTCTTCTTCATGGCGGTATTGTGGAATCGCTAAAGGGCCTTATATATATGAGAGGGAGAGAGAGACCCTTGTCTGAACACGCTGTCTGTTTACCTTAGAAGATTGGAGACCCCTGTCTGTCCTGGTAACCGTGTGTGTGTGTGTGTGTGTGTGTGTGTGTGTGTGTGTGTGTGTGTGTGTGTGTGTGTGTGTGTGTGTGTCAGGGGGTTTGTTGAACATCAGACATCGAGGGAAGGACTGCCTGCTCAAAATGTTTCGTCAAAATGACTGTTTGCATGACAACAGTTGAACAAATTATTAAGTGTTAAAAGTGGGCGACATCTTGAGCCTTGTCCTTGGTGAATATTGACGTATCAGCAGACAGTTGGCCAGTGTTTTTGAAACTATAACTGGTTGAATTGCTTTCATCCCCAAACGGATTTACAGTGTTCTAAATGAAATGCTTCTCGTATTCCATTACAGGCCGACAAGATCCACAAAAACAAGAAGGGCTTTCATGTTTCGACTAACGCTCCATTTAGTGGCTCCCAGTTTTGATGGTTCTTCAAATACCTGGAGGGTTGAACGAAGAAGTCACAGGGTGGATCGAATCTACATTTCCAGACGGATGTCTGCCCTCGGCTGACTCACTCCGAAAAACAATCTCTATTGTTCACGCAGTCCAATGAATGATTTAGATCTGCTGCAGCACAGTATTAACCCCATTAGTCATTTAGTCATTGTGGATTTGTGTCAGACGAAAGAACAATTACACGATCTTTCGAATGTTTTTCTCTGGAAAGCAAAAGTGTTTGGAAAGGCGGTGATGTGGCTGCACACGTCTACGGCAGGTCTGATCTATCAGTGACCCCGTGTGTGTGTGTGTTTGTACACATCGCCATGGCCTTCTTGAGTTTGCAGTCAGGACAAATAAGCGTCCTGATTAATCCGTTGACTTGAATCCAATCGGCTCAGTGAATTTAATGTGACTTAATTAAAGGTCCTTGGTGATATTCCGTCTGTGCTAATACAATACAGGAGACCTGAGCTCATCCACAGACATTACGACACTCTTAAAGTCTAGAAAAAGTCTTTTAAGGCTGGGTGTTCATTTCACTGGCTTAACTCCGGGGATCCATGATAGTCTGGATGTCAAGACCTCCAAATTGGCTTTTAGGACCGAGAGTGAGGAAGAGAGACGCGCAGAGAGCACTGAAGTGTTTCCTGTGGGTGGTGGATGTAAGGAATGTGTGTAGACAGAGATGGAGAAAAACAGCGTTTTAAAGGGTTTTTTTTTTAAAGAGAGGGAATAAGATACAAAGAAAGAAAAAGTGAGAAAGAAATAGAGTTGAAGTATTTCCTCAGGGGTGAGAGCTGCCTTTTAGACGGGCGTTTGAAGATTGTGGATCCATTCTCTATGGATATTTATCATTTCCCTGTGGACGCGCAATCCCAACCAGCTGCAATTCATCAAGGTAGACATACAGGGAGGAAGAGGGCGTGGCTGCAGGGCAGAGAGAGGAAACGGGGCACGAGATAAGCGCTGTTTGGATAGAAACACTTTTGAAGACAGCGCATACGAAATTGTTCACACAGGACATCTGCAATATTAATGGATGATTTGCATGAGATAGGAGCTCTCTGTGAGCCTCGACTGCACCGATTCCATCACACCAACACATGTAAGAAGCATCGTACAGCACATGGATGCAGTGAATGGAAATGACTTGCCTGAACATTAAGAATACAGCTGCAAGAGAGCTTTCACATCATTCGACAACTCAAGGTGTTTGTTGAGTTGGTCTGGTGATGGTAAGACAGGACTTATAGTTTATCGTTCGTACTAATACTCTTTAACGTTGACCATCACAGTGTAAATTTAAGTTTTACTGACGATCGTTATCCGCCGATATTCAGTAAAATGTGCGAACAGGACATCAGCATTTATGCTTTTCTACATTGTAAACAACCAATCCGTGTTTAAAATGATCAGTTGTTTGAAGGAGATGTTTTCACATTAATATAAAATAGATATTAGAGATGAATTATGAGCTGCCTTACACTAGCTCTAAGCAGCTTGTGATGCATCTTAAAAACTCTAATGACAGGATTAAATAAAAATACAATCTTTTACTTTCTTATCATTTGTCTGTATAGAGTTTAACGGCAATCCATCAGATAGTTCTGAGAGATCAATCAATCTGGATCACACTGGTGGACTGACCAACAGGGCCAGTACTTAACACTACACGATCAATAAAGTACTCCACCCATTATATTTGCATTTCATATTTTTAAATCAGACTGTGGGACTTTTTAGGATCAAGTCAGATTTTTTTTAAAGGCCGGTCATTATCTCCACTTGACCTTTGACATTAACAGCATTTAAGAAGCAGAAACTGCTGACATGAACACAGCAGTAACATACGACAGTACTTTCCACTTTTAACCTTGTACTTGACCAAACAATGGAGTACTGGAAAAGAAGGAAAGAAAAAGAGCGATTGGGTACACCTACAGTACGAGGAAAGTAAAAATGGTTACATGAGGACACACATGATGAATATCAGGCCTTTTCTTTCTCATACCTGAAGAGACTGGGCTGGGATTGATAGTCAGCAGATATTATTTGGCAGTGGGAAGGCTTTAGAGATTAAATCTTACTCAACTTAATTGAATTGCGACCACAATCATATCAAGCATGCTTTAGATTTATTACCTGCAACCTGACGCTTCCTGAACAAGTCCTGAAATGTGTGGAGAATGTGGGCATACTTGGGTGAGAGAGAGAGAGAGAGAGAGAGAGAGAGAGAGAGAGAGAGAGAGAGAGAGAGAGAGAGAGAGAGAGAGTCGCCAGTGCGTTTACAGCTGAGAGACAAACAAAAATACAGGATTCTTTGGAAGGATTTGTGTAGTTTCTCAGCAGCCTTTGGCAGAAGAAGCAGGAAACCAGAAATGCTTGATAGAAAACCGGCAGGTCGTTTGGGGTAGAATGTAAAAAACTCTAAATGTGTTGTTTGATGCTTCACTTTCCAGCTGCAAATCTGAACCTTTGGAGGTTTGTGGCCTTTTTTTAAATGAAGAGAAAGAGTTTTATTTCAAAATGAGACATCGGACTGTCCATAGACCTTCACTGACCTGCAGACAGAATTGATTCACTCAAGGAAATTGATAAAAGTTGAACTGAGCCAGTAAATGACAGTCAGTGGTGTAGCGATGTCATATTGGTATGCTGAGGCTTCCCACAGCTTGCTTGTTGACGGAGCTTGAAATCTCCAATCTACCTGCTGAGACAACAATGGTCTGAGTGGCAATGATCAACACTGCAACCGGTGGTGTAACATTGTCAATTATCGCCGTCTCAACATTGTAGCCAGGACGTTTGTCTTTCTGTTTGGAGAAGTTTAGTAATGAGCCACGGTGTATTTGCTGATTTGAGTTTCCCTGTGTGGTTAGGAGCTCCTGTTTGAACTTCATCCAGCCAGGTGCTGCATTGGCCAATCAAATACAAGCAAGTACACATTCCTAGTTACATGATCAACATACTTACAATTGCCATGAGAAAAGATGTAATGATTGTTACCCTGGCATCGCTCCAGAAGATTTAAAATCTATAAGGTTGTGCAGTGTTTTTTGTGTCCGATAAGCCTTCAAATAAGCCTTTCGCAGTGATAAGTCACCTTTCTAAGTGGTGAGGAAGGCAAGACAGAGACTGTTTCACCTCAGACGCTTGAGGAAATTCTGGGAATCCCCTCCGATACTCAGGAATTTATAGCATCAAGAGCGTCCTGGCCGGTAACATCACAGCCTTTTGCTGAAACGGCACCAATCAGGACTACACGCTACTGCAAAGAGGGGTGTGTTCGGCTGAACATACAATAGGCGCTGCTCTACCCTGCCTAGGTAATATTTACCCTAAAATGAATTGACTGCTTTGATGGATTGATACATTATTCAAACAGGCCTTCATATCACATTTCAATGTCCCATCAGCCCTGGTTTGTATCACTGCTTCTTCTCAGGTGGGGTTGTGGTAGCTCCTACGCCTGGTCCCTGTGCATGCACACCCACTCGGCTAACGGTGCAGCAGCATGCTCAGATATGTTGACGTTGTTTCCCCTGTCTGTTGGGAAAGGTTGTCCAACCTTCAATTGGCTATGATCTAATCTGCCGGTCCCCCTCCTCCCCATGTTTTCTTTCTTTCTCAATTCGTTTCCACAATTTTGTCGCTCTCTCACAATCTCGGCTCTCGCCATCTGTTGCTCTCTCTCTTATTCCCTCCTCTTCCTCCATCTGTCTCTGAGGAGGCTTCACTAACAGGGTACTTGACAGGAGAGAAGAGTGCAGGGAGAGTGGCCTTTTTCTAGCAAGTCAGCTAGTCATCCAAGGCTAATTAAATTTTGCTTCTGAGTACTCAAGTCTCTCTCTCTCTCTCTCTTTCTCTCTCCTGTCTCTTGCCGTCTCTCTCGCTCTCTTTTTTTTAAAGTGGCTGCTTTTCCTGAACTGAATTAGCACTCCTTCCCTCCTTCTCTCTCTTACTCTCCTCCTCTGTCTCACTCAACTCCTCCAGTCCCCCTTTTTCCCAGTCACTGCCTCCGGCTCCTTACACTCAAATTAACCTTTCACGATAAAAATCACACAGAGGAGCAGTAGCCAGGTAGGTGTGTGTGTGTGTGTGTGTGTGTGTGTGTGTGTGTGTGTGTGTGTGTGTGTGTGTGTGTGTGTGTGTGTGTGTGTGTGTGTATTAAATTAAGAAAAGATAGGGAGAGAGGATGGGAATTTGTGTGTGTGTAAGTGTGAGTGAGAGACTGAGTCTACAGGGTCAACCTCAGCCCCTGTCCATGTAATTGTGAATTAGAGTCTTAAATGAGCTCTACTTCCCCGAGCTAATCAAGAGAGCGTGAGGTGGAAAAGGTAAGTGAAAAAGGAAAGCGGCTAGAAAGAAGGAGGGTTTATAGGAATAAAAATAGGGGGGGGTGGAGAGGAGGAATCAGGAAAAGAATAAGGGAAAGATAAAGAAGAGACACTAATGTGGGATACTAGAGTGTGTTTGGCTGCTTGCTCCAACGAATAGGTGTGGCAGTGTTGAGTGGTGGGACGTCAGTGAAGGATTATGTCCTTGTCACCACACGAGTGACTCCTGCTGGTTGGTCAAATAGCTGCACTAGGGGGAGTAGGATCTTTGGGTAATAACGTGAACCTTCAGTGCACTACAGTCTCCCAGTGTGGCTCCTCTCTGGTAAGAGACAGGAAGCTTCTTCAACACCATGTGTAGCACACTGCTGTCTACCACCTCCCCATGCCGGCAGGGGGTTTAGTTGTGTGTTTATTTGTAAGTGCAGTCTGCATTTAAAATCCCACATTATAAAGGCGTTTCAAATTCCTTTTCATTCATGATATTGCTGACTTCGTTGTGTGTCTTCATTTCTGCCAGTATCCTCAGCAATAAGGGTTTACTGTTTCAATAGACAGTCCTATTGTGTCTGTAAACACAAATGAATGTTGCAACGTTTGTTCCAAAATATTATTGGCCTGCTCCAGTTTTGGATGCGTCGGGGATTATGTGTCAATATACGCTCGTTACATGCATGGTGTCTTTTCAAAATAAACTTCCGTTCTCAGTTAGGCTGAGGCAACAAAACAATTTACTTGACGTTATCGTGACTGCAGGAAAGTCCCGTGTTTGTTTGAACCCATCCACCACCCCTCATGCCTCGTGTGGGCTATCTTGCACTCTATACTACTACTACTCGACTGGTGTTACGTTGGAGTTGCAAGCTCGGTGCATCGCATGAAGACGCTAAAAAGTGCTTCCATGCAACGGTGTCAGAGGTGAACAGTGAACAAGCTGTATTTGAAGCATTGGTAGTGAGAACGGGTTGGGTTTTCATGGAGACCACTTCCAGTCCTGACACCAGTGCATTTGAATACGGTCCATAGTAACTAGTCAAAGTACGCCTTTCACTTGTTCTCTGACAACCTCACTCCCTTCCTGTACCACCTCAAATCTCTCGAAGGAAGCCAAGCCGGGGCCCACTCAGCAGCCCCAGACAATTAATAGAATCCTGTACATCCATCGGACTGTTGAAATATTCAACATGCGGTGACTCTGTGGTTGCATTTGGTAGGGAGAGCCAAGCCAGCTTGCCTCCAGGACTGGAAATTAAGCTTTCCCACTTATAAATGTTACATGCTACTGACAGGCTGTGTCCAACAGGCTGAACACCACACTGTCAGCCTGTTGGACACAGCAGCCAAGAGTGGGCGGCTGGAAATTAGACCATCCAATTTCCAAGTGTTGGAGATGAGGGGAGGCAAGGGGAGCAGAAGGGAGGTACAAGAGGCCAGAAGGGGCAGGAGACACGAGAAGGGTACAAGAAGTGCAGTGAATTTTTAAAATGTGGACTTCTCTTTGGCTTGTCGGCTTCCCGATGCTTCTTTTTCAAAAATATATATTACTTTCATGCAAGTAAGACAAAATACTAAAGTGGAGAAGCAGTATAGCCTCAAAGAGTGATGAAAGGGTCCAAGCACCATGAGGCAACTGACCCAACTGAGGAAAAAGATGAAAGTGATGAAGATTATGTTTTTTTTTATCAGTCACAAGCAGACATCATACCCCAACTTGGTTATCATGGCACCACATTTTCTGAAAATCAATCCATTCTCACCCACAACTCGTCAAGTACCGATGCTTGGTGAGAGCCCGTCGCCGTCCAATACCGATCCACCGAGGCCCTCTTCAGACTCTGTATCACATTTTTCCGAGCTTTCAACTAACTTCATTGTAAACCCATTCGCGTCATTATTCGAGGGTCCGAGCAACTGATGTATAAAGAGGGAGAAAGTCTGCTAATGGTGGGCAGGAGCTGAAGTTTGATGGCTCAAACACAGGACTTTCACCCAGGAGACTGCTGTTAGTGTGCCGTGTGAAACCAACTAACGCCAATTATGTTATAAGTACTTCATAACCAACTGCTTATGTTGCAAATGAAAACATACTTCGTATACTTGGGGGCTATTAGAGACTGTTTTCTTGCGTCTAAATCTTCGGCGGTCTACAATCTTGTTCATGGTTTACATAACTCGTGGGGAAGGCAAAATGTTGCCAAACTGAGGATTCCACAGTTCTGTTGTTTCTCCGTCATCTCCGACTCAGCCAGTGGCCTTTGATGTCTTGAAAAGTGCAGCTGCAGGGCAGGCAATCGCTAAGCTGCACTGTGTCGTCTTGTGCTTTTATTTATTTTATTTTTTTCTTCGGATGTACGCAAATAGGCAGGGGTTTAGAGAAATATGAATACTGGGGATCCTGCTTTTAACTCGGATGGTCAAGACTAAAAGCAAATTGTGATCGATTTTTAGTTTGGAGTCAAAATGTTTACACACTTAGTTGTGAAAACAGATAAAGGTTGTTGAGCTCATTTCAAACCTAGCTACCCACTCACCGACCAAACGATCAACTGGTCAGTTTAGAAGTTTGCTCAATACAACAGTACAATAAAAACTCTGCAGCTTTATCAACCTTTTTATGATACAGCTGTAAATATGAAAACAAACAGCAGCAGTTTATTTCTCACCCATCATTACAAGCATGTGCCAAGTAAGCACAACGGAAACAATCTTTGACTTAAACCACTGATCAATTGACGAATATTTAAATCAAAACTCACTCAGAATTTGACCTTGGTGTGTGAACAACTCAATGAAAAAAAGTTCAGAAATCCAAATCTTTGGCAACCTACTTAAGCCCACAAATCCATTTTTATTCTCCATGAACTACAATCTCAAATCAGGCCAGCAAGTGTGTTGGATTGTTTCTCTTCATGCGTGTGTGTGTGTGTGTGTGTGTGTGTGTGTGTGTGTGTGTGTGTGTGTGTGTGTGTGTGTGTGTGTGTGTGTGTGTGTGCGTGTGCGTGCGTGCATGTGGCCGTGTGCTGTTACAAAACTCTGCTGCTTCCATGTCTTCTCTGAGACAGGTGGAGTAATTATTGACGGACATGAAAGAGAAAGAAGGAAAGAAAAAATGATCTACTCTTGTTTAAAGCCACATTTTCTCCAACGGTGTTCATTCTTATAATTTGTTGGCAAAATAAGAAATAACCACCCAATTACTCAATCTCAATCTTCACATTATGGTACCATCAAAGAATATCCACTTGTGTATGTCTAGGTCTCCCTCTAATTGGCTGGCTGATCTACGGTACAGGCTGTCTCTCTCTTTTTCTCTCCAAATGACTGGCACTCTGTTTCTCAATGTACAAAAGATGTGTGTGTGTGTGTGTGTGTGTGTGTGTGTGTGTGTGTGTGTGTGTGTGTGTGTGTGTGTGTGTGTGTTAGAGAGAGAGAAAGAGAGAGAGAGAGTCATGTTGAGCACACAGATGGGCGAGCAGAGGATGATTAGAGTGGTATTACATTGTCGCTGGGTTGGCATGCACAGCTTTAATTACCAAGTGCAGCAAACACACACAGACATTTCTAGATACACACATATTTACACAAACACACAGACACACACACACACACACACACACTTAGAAACAAATTCATGCAAAAATACCTCTGCACACAACAAAAACATGAGATACAAATACAGATAAAGCATTGACACATAATACACAAATGTAAGTTGAACCTGGGACCAACTCTCAGTGTGATACACTGCACAATAATGCCTTTGAATTGAGGTGTTTTTCATACTGGAACCCAGTGGAGTTCTAATGATTCCCATTTTGAACATGTCTTGCTGCTTAGGTTCAAAATTGCAACCAATCAGATTTAAGAGTGATTTTTTTCGATGCTCTTTCAGTATTTTTGCGGCTACTTTTCTGTCTGTTCGATGTGAAACACCTCATGGTTCCAGAAAATAACTGAGAGGAGAATCCATCGATTAAGGGTCCGATCCCAAAGTCCTCCTGTCTCATGTTGAGCAAGGAATAGAACTATGTTCAGTTTATTAATATACAGACGTGAAATGTATGGGTGAAAAACATTATTCCGCAATCTTCCATTGATCAGTCTGTCTGCTCTCTATTGAAACATATAATTGTCAACAATGAATCAGGATCATTCTGGTGCTTTGTAACTCATAAAACAAGCCAGTGTTTGAGGGGAAGGAATTAATAAATCATAAGAACATGAAGTGTTGAATTCTAAATTCTAAATTGATCACGATGTCCCATTGAATTGTAATGTAATCTCAAAAATGTTCTCAACGCTTGTGCAGTCAGATTCATCATGCGTCTGCAGTACAAACAGCCTTTATTTTACTGAGTGACATCCTTTTGTTCCGTCACTCACAACTCTTTATATTCGATTATTTAGATTATAGAACTGTTCAAATTGTATTTGCTCTTGTAAACACATACATCTATATTTCATGTAGTGTACAACATGATGAAGGGGAGGAACAAAAATAAAAATTGATTATGAAATTGAATATGATTCCATCTTATGGTAAAAAGCGGTTGTATTAGTATCAAACTTCCTGTCTACTTTTTCTTTGATCAAACAGTTTAAAGCATCATTTTGCCAGACAGTAATGACTTTAAGTTCTTGTGTGACTTCTCATGTGTCGACAAAATTTAACATTTGGGACGTTTGCCTTATTTTCCAAATGATAATAAGCACGTTGTAAAAATGTGCTCATATTTCCCAAAGTAAGTCTTTCAAATTGACATACTTTCCAGAAGCTGGTATTATATTGGCTCTGGTTTCAAACCAGTTTATTTAAGTCACAATAATCACAATAATTATTATTTTTTAAAACAGCCGCTCTCTATGCTGGGACCCGCCACCTGTAACAGATGTCTGGACATGTTTTACTGACTAAGAAAGGGGTAAAGGGTCGAGGAGGAAACAAGACAGAAAACACACTTTTCTCTGTCTAGAATCCATCTGCAGACGGGGATGAATAGAGGAAGGGAAAAAGAGAGCGAGGAGGAAGAGTCGGAGGGGGGGGGGGTTCAAGGGCTCAATCTATCCCTTAGATGAAAAGCAAACGGCAATCGGTGAGGCGCAAACATGCGTGTCATCCCCATGGAATTGGCTGGCGGTTGGTGGCTTATCAGGGTCCTTCTTTCTCTTTTGCTGTGCAAATGGGGAAGAGATGAAGGATGAGAATGAGCACGAGAGAGACAGACATTTATATTTCATTGGACTAGATGCTGCGATGCCAGTTAAACTGATGTCGCAGCTCTCCAGAGGAGGGAAAGCACAGATGAAGTGCAAAAGAGCAAAAAAAAAAGAGAGAGAGAGAGAGATAGAGAGAGAGAGAGAGAGAGGAGAGTAGGACATACATGCTAAAAATAACGGTGGAAGATGAGCGAAATGGCAAGAGAGAGGGGAGAGGAGGGAGGGAGCGTGAGAGGTTAATCTTGAACAAATATCCATAGTGACAGAACAAGAGGGCCGCATGCAGCGAGTTGTTACTGGGAGTGGATAAGAGGGGATTTACACAGCAAGTGGGGAGGGAGGGGAAAAAAAGAGAGGTACAGACAGAGTGAGAGAGACGACGGCAAGGTGAGACATGAGGAGAGGGAGAGAGAAAACAGAGAGAAGAGGGGACCAAGACAGAGCTTCAGAACAAGTATGAAAGAAGGATGTTGAGACGATGAAAAAAGTGCATCAAAAAGATAGGGAGGAATGCATGGAGACACAACTTGAAAAAAAAAATGGAGGGAGGCAGAGAGACAATATAAGGTTACAGACTGTCACACACTCAGAAGTAAAGCCGAGCGCATCGCGGATGAAGACGGACCGAGATGGTGAAGTTCCTTGATCCTCTGGTGCCACTCGAAGGTATTAGGGGCTGAGCTGAAAGTCGATAAGAAAGCTGTGGTCGAGAGATTCGGGGTTTTTTTTTTTTTGAAGGAGGAGGAGGGTGTGAAGACCACAAATCACTGCATCCTCCATCGCCTCGTCATCAAGGGTGTGGTTTAGCCAGGCCCAAAAACATACGATGAGTCCATCAAGGAGAAAGAGTGTAAAATAGTTCTCTACATATCACAGGGGGTCATCGTCATCTCTCCCAGTAAGTGTGTAAACATGCATTTAAGGCCAGCTTTCTGCAGGGATCTTATTTCTTAAAGCGGTATTGATTGATTTGTGTTTGCTTCCTGGGGGCAGTGGGAACAAGTTGTAAACACTGACAACCTTTCACCATACACAGTTGATACCGCTAACTATTTACCTCTGTTTTGGTCCCAACCAGCTCCTGAGGGACATATCTGGCCTTTTGGCTGCTAAATGATCTAAATCCAAAACATTGAGCTGAAAGATTGACAGGCATAGTCATCTGATCGATGGTAAATATAGAAATAACCTGAGTAGATTTCTGCTGGAGAAAGTCTATTGCTCTGTGCCTATACACGTAACTGTTTAAAAGATTACAAGACATAGTATTGCTTCATTGCATTCAAAGTAATTTAATTTAAAGTCTAGCTACAACTGAAACGGACACTAAGTAGCACTAGAATGTTAAATAAGTTGTTTTCCACATCTGAAAAGTTGCATATTTGTAAAATCCGTACATTATAATGTAAGGAAAAATGTGCACTCTCTCTCTCTCTCTACAAACAATCCAATACACCAGGAAGCAGTGTCTTTAATCAGTAATACTCTAAAAGTGTTTGCTTCAAAGTAAGGTACTGGGTAGAGAGAATGAAGTGCACGTAAATATGGCTGTTATAGTGAACATGTTAATATAATGCATGTAAATGCATTCCTGCTTCCCCTGGTTTCTCATACTCAAGGTAGAGAAGAAATGTTTAGCCTCACACAGCACCGAGTTACAACTGCCAAACATTCCCGCAGGCCATACTCCATATCTCGCATTTCACATAAGCAACATAATTACACTCAGGTGCAAAGTGTTTCTCCGTATCTCCTTGAGATATGCACACACACCTGTAATCATCAACGTCTGGAGAAAATTCAGTGGCAAAAACACTCACCATCTCGAGTACCACTTGTACTTTGTTCACTTTTCCTGTGCCCACTGTTCCCATTTTCTGCCTCTTGAATGGGACTTGACTTTGAAAGACTGTCCACACTAAAAACAGCCGCTACTGAAGGACCTTGAATGTCTCAGCCCATGTTTTTACTTGGAGGGGTCTTGTTACTTTCAATAACTGTACAAATGTAGATCATTTGACATCCTATTGGGACGCTTGCAGAGCAGAAATTGAAGGCATATGAATACAACATCAAAAGTAAGTGACCCTGTTGTACCTTTTTTCATGATAAAACAGAAATGGATCCTGCCATTCTCCACTGAAAACCAAGAATTATACAGCGGGAATGCTACATGGAAAAAATCAGAGATGACCGATGTCTCTGCCTTAACAGACGAGGATGCAGTGCAGTCACAGAAAGTGCTGTGTTTTTAAGTTTTTACTGATCTTGTCCCCGCTCCCTGGTCGCCACCATGCTGTCAATGTCACTACCACTTTCTGAACTAGTATTGCAAACCACGCCTAAATGCAAAAGCATTGCACCTGTTCTCTGAGGATTCTTCAAAATAATTAAAATGCAGGTGATATTTATTTGCCTTTGCCTGCTACCGCTCTTTGTAGAAAGCAAACATCCTGTGTCAGATTTCTTATTCAATTGTATTAGTTGTGACAGAACAGAGAGACACCGAGAAAGACAGATGACCAGATGCACATAGAGCTAGACATAGAGAAAGAGAGACAGATGCGGACAGATAGAGATGATGAGAGGAGGGAGAGACAGATGGAGAGATGGAGATAGATGGAGACAGCAACTCGGGGAGGATATTGGAGCATTTGGCCTTGAGCCTGAATCAACACAGCAAGCTGACAGCTATATCTGTAGGCTTTATTAACATAGAAAGGGCACAAATCCATGGGCGCGCACACACACACACACACACATTAAAAACTGAGTAAACTTCTAGGAATATGTAAGCAGAGGTTTTGCATAGCATGTGAAATGAACTCTGAGATGTAGCCAAGATTCAGGCAATGAGTATTCGCATGTTTGTGTGTGTGTGTGTGTGTGTGTGTGTGTTTGCAGGTGGGAGTTGGCACTCATGTAAATGTGCAAGATTAGGTATCCAGGTGCATCATTTATCTCCTCAGCAGATGTTTTGAAAGACAACCTTCGACATACGAAAACATGCCTTCTGAATCTCTGAACACACAAATATACATGCAAACACACACACAACACACGCACACACACACACCGAGCCAATTCTGATGGATTTCCGTATAACAGATAAGTAAACAAACAGGTAAATAAGGAAGTAAAAGAGAAAGGCAACAATGTTCCTTTGTCCAGTTAAGTGTGTAATGTTTAGCAGTGATTGTACTGTGTGTAAATAGTAGAGAACAAAAGGTAACAAAAGGCAGGAAGGGGGCATTCACATTCAGACCTGCAGGAAGGACACACAGTTGGCATTAGGTCAAGTCAAGGGGGGCCTGAAGTAGCAGCCGGGCATCATTTGGTTAGTAAGTCCGGACTGGCCACAATGTGTGTTCTTCATCAATAGTCTTCAACTTCTTTCTACGCACAGCGCAGCTCAAATCAGTGGGCGAGAGACTGCTCCTTCCTCTTCGACGCCGGCTGACGGAACTAAACACGAGGCTGCTCTCGTCCACTCAAATGATATCCGTTTTACTCTCTACTGTTTGCCTGATTCCATGTTTCTGCAGCATAATACTTTCCGTCTGTCAGGACTATGGTGCTTTGCATGCACCTGATCCTGTTCCTGTCAGCAGTACGGGAGCTGTCCTGGGTACCAAACAATGATTACAATGTCTAATTATCAGCTTTTAGTTATTTACAGTAAACTCACTTCAACTAAACTCGTCTTCAGCATATGACCAAAGTCTGACTTAATCAGATGTTTATATTGGAAAAAGAAATATATATTTCTTACTTTTCTCTGCGAGGGAGAATTGAGGAATGAATCGGTGTGTCTGCATGTGAGAGAGCGAGAGACGTGGCAGCTGGTTTACACAGTGGGCAACGGATGGGTTTGCTGTCAGACTTGGCACAGGGAAGTGACATCACCTGTCACAATGTTTAATTAACACCTTGGACTGTGTGCATGTGTGTGTGTATGTGTATGGATTAATTAGTACTGTGGTATGTGCATGTAAAGTCGCGTTTGTGTGGAGTTTAATTAGCATCACAGTGCGTGCATGTGTGTGATTGTGAGAGTAGGTTTCATGTGTGTGCATGTCATGGTACACACAGCCTGTGTGTGTGTGTGTGTGTGTGTGTGTGTGTGTGTGTGTGTGTGTGTGTGTGTGTGTGTGTGTGTGTGTGTGTGTGTGTGTGTGTGTGTGTGTGTCAATGACAGCTGAGGTCACTCCTGGGGATTTTAATCTGGACTCGCATCAGGAAGTGGGTTGGCTTCAGCTGGTCTGAATGGAGTTTCCGCCGGCAACCCAGAGGTTCACCAGCTGTACCGATGATAGACTTCTGTCTCCTACACACACATGCTCACACACACACACACACACACACACACACACACACACACACACACACACACACAGACTCACACTCACACTTTCTCGCTCGTTATCCAGCAGTGAATTGGACCTTAAGACAGCCTCGGTCACACCTTGCAGCGCTGATTAGATTCTCTTCCATTTCTTTGCTCACCTTCTCATACTAGTAGATAGCTTTCACATCATGCACCGTTATTAGCATCGTACTGAAACTCGGGTTCAACAATGACAGTGATAGTTATGTACATTTGTGGGTAGTTAGAGTGCTTCTCAAGGTCAACGTTTTTTTAATAGATATTTATATCCTTAAGTTGATGGTTTACTCCCAAAGCCATTACATTGCCTCCTAAAGGGAGATCTGAGACCCAAACAGAGCATTTCTCTGTTATTTCATTCGTGTTCCTTTATTTGACAGAGGACGGAGTAGAAATAGGGAGGAGAGAAAGGGTTATGACATGATGCAACAAAAGTCCCAAGGCATGAATCAAACTCTGGACGTTGCAGTAATTTGGCGTACGCTGTAATCGCTCGACTCCCAGGGTGCCAAAAAACAACCATATCTTAATCCAAACTGGCATTCTGCCCTCTGAAGTCTTTGCCTCCGTTGTTTATTCTTTCCTCTCTCTTTAGTGCTTGTTTATCTGATCTCTAATTAGCTTGTGATTTGTCAAGGTATTTTCGTGAGTGTTTTTCCAGCCTTCAACAGCCTTTTTATGATTCTCATTTTGGAACGCTTAATTGTTGGTTGCTTACCTTGTTGGCAATTTAGAAATACAGCTTATTTCACTCCAGCTATTTTTAATTACTTATGAAATGCCTCTTGATTGAAAACAACAATGAAAAAAATCATGTTTTATTCAGCTGGTCAGAAAGGTGAGATGGGATCAGGATATTGTTCATGATTTTGTAAAAGAAAGATCGTCTCCCTGATCTTTTGCCTCCTTTTCATTCGTGTTTTCTCTCTCTCTCTCCTACTCAGACTTGTTTTCTTCTTTCCATCTTCCTGTGCTTTGACTACTTCATCATCTGGGGCCCTTTGACAGCAAGGCATTAATCCTGGCCTCTCTCTCTCTCACACACACGCACACACACACACACACACACACACACACACACACACACTACTCCCAAACACAGGCATGTGCACCCATTGTACAAGCCCACACACAATGTCCATGTGCACACATACATACAGGGAGATACCTGCACAAATTCAGATATACAGTATATATTTATATGGACACACACACACACACACACACCTACTGCAATGTGCCCAAACTCCTGAATATAAACGCACACAGAATTGCATGAATGAGCACACAACCTGGCTATGGGTGACAGACTTGGAAAGAGATGCAATCCCTCTTCAGGCATAGCTCATGTTCATTTTATTGCCACATAGTCCGGCCGGTGGAGTGAAAGATGTAACATGAAAAACAGCTCTGACATTTACAACATTACACAAACTTCAGCGCAGCAATGAAAGGTAACACGATCAATAGATAGTGCAAAGTGCTACGGACAGCCTCATACATTATCATATACAGCATGTTGACTTTCACAGATTCATACAGCCATTGCTCGGCAAGTGGAAACTGCCACAGTCCAAAGCTGAAGCCAATTAGAAAAAGTACCTTGTGTTCCAGTACTATATATTTCTCTAACAGAAACACAGACAAAAATGTATTTCTCTTTTGAAATACGAAGTCATTGATGTCCTTTTAAACGTACAGGAGCACAGTCGAAGCATCATGAGAGCTGCAGTCCCTCGATGCTAACAAGGAGTTTACACTTTATCTTGAGATGAGATGTTGAGGTTTTACTAGCCAATAACATAATGGATACATCATTTCTAGCTTCGGTTTTTGTTACCTGCCTAGGGACTACGGATGTTCACATCTTGTATTTATATACCGATGTTCATTAACCTGCTCTGTCGCTAAACAAATAATGAATAATTTTTCAGCTTTTCATAAAGAAAAAAGCACAAAAAACCCGAGCACAGGCTAATCTGAAGTGGGACGCAACTGTAGCGACCACCTCCAAAAGAACGACGTTAAGGGTACAGCCACAACTTGAGGCTTTAAACCCGCTTCGATTCAAACCACCGGGTGCAGTCGTCACTTCTCAACACTCGATGTTAACTAATGTTGGTAGGATTGTTGTGCATGTATCCATAAAAACCAGGGGAACCTCAATTATCTAATAAATAAGAGTAAATTAACTTAAAAACAAACAGAGGCATGTTTTGTGTTTCAAGCTTTCTGCCTCATTTTGTCAACATCATCAGGAGCAGGAAGAGACGTTAAGAAACAATCATTTTGATATATATATATACAGACAAACACATACGTTTGGGAACAAACAGGATGTTGGGACTTTGCCAGGAAACCAGAAACGAGCGGACCAGGGCCTATTGACGGAGCAGCTTGGTGGCCAAATGTATCAGACTTCAGAGCCCGAAGCAGCCTCACCAGAGCAGCTATCACTGTGCCTTTGAGCATTGACTTAATTAGCAGCTGGTCTCCCATTATCATTCATTATCAAAGTCGGGAGACAGCTTTCTCAATCACTCTCCCTCCAGATTTGACTCAGTCAGTCCAGGATTTGTGTCGGCTGCCTTCTGGTCACCACCATGCTGCTGTGACTCTTCTATATAGTAAGGATGGGCATTCCCAGCATAAATACTATTCGATATTCACTGGGAACTATTCGACCAGTCCTTGAAGAAGAATGCACACATGCTGGGTCTCCAATGACTGCGTGTAGTTGTTGTAGACTTGTTATTGTTTAACTTTACCTGGCCTCGTCTTTGCATGTTAGCGTCTTGCACATCTGTAGTGGAAAGGAGTCTGAACTTTCTGGGCAAGGGAAAATACATATTTTTTTCATCAAAACACAAAATCATGACCAATCCTTTTTACTTCAGAGTCAAAGCACACCGCTGCATCTCAGCCCAGTCCTCACAAGGGCATAATAGATTAAAAACCCAGTCACTCAGCGATTGAATAGCAACATTATAATGAGAATACATGTAAATATAGATTTTGTTTTGGCATGACGGCTCTGTTTCATATCACTCCCTGTGAAGGCTAATTTGAAGATAGCAAAAAGCGAGAGCAGGGAGAGATCAATGCAACCCTCGAGGGGGAAACAGGAAGAAACGGCAGCATTTTAAATAGACCGCTCAGCTGGTAATAGTAATATGGAAGCTAAGCTGACACATCAGCTGATCCAGAGCACTCCGGCTGTCTGTGGAAGGAGCTTGAATTCATGGTATTTATGTACGTTTTCCAGCTGTTAGAGGTGACCAACTAAAGGTACATACAACACCACAAAAGTATTTTTCTACCGGGGCAGATTGAATTTATGAAAGCTGTTCGCTAGTTGTGAGTTTTATATATTGTCTCCTTTTGTCTATTTTAGCAATAAACAGACAAAGGAAATGGTGGTTGCCTGCTAGAAACTGGGATTAAGACTGAAATGTTGCCACTAATCACGTCACAGTCTCATGAGCTAAGTAACCCAATTTAAATGTATTGAGGCTGTAGATACTGTATCAGACTTCACTAGGATGTGTGTGCATCTTAACGTGACAATTGAGCCTCCTTGGGACCATGATTAAGAGCATAAAAGAGGAAACAAAGAAGTCATTTTCTGTGAATGCAACTGCTGTGAGTGTGTGAGGCACGGTGTGTGTGAGGCACGGTGTGTGTGAGGCACGGTGTGTGTGAGGCACGGTGTGTGTGCGGCACGGTGTGTGTGAGGCACGGTGTGTGTGCGGCACGGTGTGTGTGAGGCACGGTGTGTGTGCGGCACGGTGTGTGTGCGGCACGGTGTGTGTGAGGCACGGTGTGTGTGCGGCACGGTGTGAGGCACGGTGTGTGTGCGGCACAGTGTGTGTGAGGCACGGTGTGTGTGCGGCACGGTGTGCGTGTGTGTGTGCAGCACTGTGTGTGTGTGTGTGTGTGTGTGTGTGTGTGTGTGGCACGGTGTGTGTGCAGCACTGTGTGTGCGTGCGTGAGGCACGATGTGTGTGCAGCACTGTGTGTGTGCGTGTGTGTGTGCAGCACTGTGTGTGTGCACCACTGTGTGTGTGTGTGCAGCACTGTGTGTGTGTGTGGCACGGTGTGTGTGCAGCACTGTGTGTGTGCAGCACTGTGTGTGTGTGAGGCACGATGTGTGTGCAGCACTGTGTGTGTGCGTGTGTGTGTGCAGCACTGTGTGTGTGTGTGCACCACTGTGTGTGTGTGTGCAGCACTGTGTGTGTGTGTGAGGCACGATGTGTGTGCAGCACTGTGTGTGTGTGTGAGGCACGGTGTGTGTGCAGCACTGTGTGTGTGTGTGTGAGGCATGTGTGTGTGCAGCACGGTGTGTGTGTGTGAGGCATGTGTGTGTGCAGCACTGTGTGTGTGTGTGAGGCACGGTGTTTGTGCAGCACTGTGTGTGTGTGTGAGGCATGTGTGTGTGCAGCACTGTGTGTGTGTGAGGCATGTGTGTGTGCAGCACTGTGTGTGTGTGTGAGGCACGGTGTGTGTGCAGCACTGTGTGTGTGTGTGAAGCATGTGTGTGTGCAGCACGGTGTGTGTGGGTGTGTGTGTTTTGGAATGTGTAAAAGCTACTGTCAAATAAATACAATGACTGCAGCCTTGAGTTCAGAAAAGGCATCTATAGGTTTGTATAGTGTCAACACTTGTACCTCAGATATGCGACACAGTATATATTTACTCTTAAGCAACAAATCATACACTGCAAGGCAGAATATGGCAACCTTTCTTTATCCTTAATTCAAACAGAAAGGACCCATTGAGATACAATATCTCTTCTGCCTGGACAAGAGGGGCAGCAAAGTATCACATACGTACAAAAGGGGACATAAAACACACCGAAACAGACACACAATGTACAGGAATAAGAGGCTAAATGAATCAAGGCAAATAATGGCAATTGTTAAATGCAACAACATTGCTCTTTTAAACAGATTTCGTCAAGGGAAGGAAAAGATTGCAAATTGGTCGGTATTACAATGGTTGCATTATAGG
The DNA here is from genome assembly GCA_028022725.1 of Lycodopsis pacificus. NCBI lineage: Eukaryota > Metazoa > Chordata > Actinopteri > Perciformes > Zoarcidae > Lycodopsis > Lycodopsis pacificus. The sequence continues at coordinate 15,919,034 of CM051692.1, read as the reverse complement.
GTTGTTTAAATTACATCCTGACAGCAATCAATGATTGAAATGCTCTTACAAAAAAAAAGAAGCTGTTGCAAGACTGTAATAAGGCCTTTCAGTCATTTCATTCCGCCCGAATGTAATGATTGACCTGTCTACCTGCATAACTACATGCCTGTCTACCTGCATAACTACATGCCTGTCTACCTGTGTGTATTCTGCCTGTGCAGTCATTGCTGGTCTCAGGAGCGGCTAGCTTACCAGCTGCCAGTACCAACGATGGTTCATTTTGATAATTTGGGGGGGAGGGGGGCTTTGGAAGGAGGCCTGAAGGGCCTGAAGAGCTGTCAGTGTTGCTGACTTGGTGACTTTATGGCTAGATTTAGCTACTTTTAGAGCTAGTGCTGCTACTTTCATTGGAAAAGAGTTGGCAACACAGCCCTACGTTTTTCTGTTGGATAATTCTTAGAATCTAGCGTACTCTTGCTAGTTCCTCAAGATTGCCAACCCTAGCTTTACGTTTGCCTTGCAGCTCTTTCAAAGCTTGTGGGATGTGAACCAATAACACATACAGTATAGGTAGGATATAATCAATTAGTGTGTACATGTGAATGTGTCAAAGTGACTGCACGATTGTGCATGTATGTGTCTCCACATGTTGACAACAAAGGCAGGTCTGAACAGGTGGTTTTGATCTGCTCTTTAAAAGTGTCGACTGAGATCAATTCCTGTGGGAGTGGTTTGTAAAGTCTGGAAGCCTCGACTTCAAAAGCATAGAGCCAAGCGCCTTTGATTTTCAATCTTAAAGCGAGGTACACCTAACAAACCCCCGGCTGCAGCACTTCTGTAATGTGAGAGTGAGCTTGACCATGCAAAGCTTTCAAAGTGATAACAAGGATTTTGAATTGAATTCTGAAGTGAGTGATCAAAGAGGGGAAAGGAATTATACGGATCAAAAGAGGACCAAGGAGCCAAAAAGAAAGTAAGAGACACAATGAAAGAGAAAGACAGAGAGCAGACAAACGGCTCTCAGGGCAGCCAGCTAGCGCGATAAAGGACGGGTCTTAAACTATGACCAAGGTCAACTCCCTTGCTTCCCAGCTCGGCCACACTGACATATTTACGCCGCTATTACCACCGTCTCTGTGTCTTTGCTGCTGCATCTGTAGCTGCCTCTCCCGCTCTCAATCTCCTGCTAACTGTAACACAACAACACTTCACAGCTGCAGGGGAGAAAGTTGTCGGTGGGAACAAATGGGTTTTTCTTCACCTCAACAAATCCAATTCATTAAAAGTAAATATACAAGGTAGAAACCCAGCATGCAACTACGTTTTTGCTGTTGAGATTTTGTTTTGGCTTCATCTTTTTACTTGCGACCCCTTAACAAAGAAACGTCTATTTGGAACCATGTCAGTGGTGACCAGGTCAGAGCCGTAGCTGCCATTGAGGACACTGAGATCGTGTCCTCAGTGTTTGTTTCTTGGACCTTGTGGGTCAGGAGCAGCGTGGGGGAGTTTACATTCTACAATTCACTGGACTAGACTAAGTGTTCTCGTAGTGCAGAGCCAGTCAGCCTCACGGACACTGCTGGAAAAGTATGAATCACCTCAACTATGTGAGGTCATTCAGCATAGGAGCAAAATAGGTGCAAGTAGATGCACACACACACACACACACACACACAACCAAAAACATAATCTCCTGGCTCAGATAATAAAAAGTTACACATTAGATTTAGTTTCAACTTAATTGTTATTGCATACAGGCAGTGTTTGTTTCTTGTTTTTCGTATTTCATATACATTACAGTATTTTTAGATTTCAGTAATTGGATCAGGTGAATAAATAAAGATCAAAATAAAACATCTAGAGATGTGTCTGACCTGTGAGAGAGGCGGATGTGAAGTCATTTCTAAAATACTGGATTGGTTCATCCTTGCTTCATTTGAGTTATAGTGATGAAACAATCATCATGCTGTATGTGACAAATGTTGGATATAGTTTCATGGAAAGGATTTCAAAATTTCCTCAAAACTTTTGTTTTCTGTTGTATTTTAATAAATAAAAAAATGAATATTGAATCTGAGCTATTGAATTGTTTGTTAGTGCTTTTTGTGATTTTGTGTAAACGGTCATGAATTGGTTTCCTTATCTTCTTAATTTAGCAACTAATTCTTTATGTTTGTAATTTTCATGTTTCCTTTTGAATATGAAAAGTGCTGTGTACATAAAGTTTGTTGTCCTTTTAGGGAATCAACTGACTCAAAAGTCAGCATTATACTTCCTAACTTCTATTATTATTTAAAATCAGATTAGAAGGCCACCATCGGTTTCTTGAATAGTTTCTTCCACGTGTGCAGAAGTACAGCAAATACATTGTGCAAATATAAAAACTATTCAGGGGTTGAAAAAGACTTGAAATCAATAGAATCAATCAATATATCCTAAACAACTAACACATTTTGATACTTTCCTTTAAATACATAATCTTCAGCTGATGGAGCCTTAACATATTACTTCAACTCAAACACACACACACACACACACACACACACACTGATCACCCTCTCCGAGGAGCTGAACAACGGATACTTTGCAGTCATATCTCTTCATTATGTCTTCATAACTACGGATGTTAAATGTTACACTAATTAAAAACATCCGCTCTTATGGTGATGTATGGTGCCCTATTGTTTGTCAGCTTTCTATTAATAGCTCATTTAGCGGTGTGCTTAATTGATTTCCTGGTACGCTAATTGATTGCGAGGCTAGAGGGAGATTTGTTTTGGAAGGTGAATGAAGTTGATTGTCTCAGAGTTTAGAAAGTGAGACAAAGAGAGAGAGAACATGACATCTTAGTCACAGAGGCAATTAAGAGAACCCCTGCTAACAATGACTTATTATCGCCGTCAATCTGAAACCTGGCAGGAGATTATGTGTTCGGTAGTATGTTCGCATGCACGTGTGTGTGCGTGTGCATCTGTCTGTCCACAGCTAGTCTCGCATGCTACTGGACCCATCAGCCTAATACTGTTGCTGCTCATTTATCTGGACACACTCTGCTCTGTCTAGGTCACAAAATGTAAATGTTAATATAGTCATTCAATGCCTTTTTTTGGGGGCCTCAAACTCGCACGTAATGACGAAAAAATAGACTTCAAGCACAAAACGCTTCAGGTTACAGTTACGCCCGAGAGACGGAGCTAAGACGCGAGCCTGCACACAGCCGGTGTAGACAGCTACATAGATTAAGATGAGATCGTATCTGTTGCTTGAGACGAGGCAAGTAAAAAAACTGTGTGACACACAATATCGGTCTAGATGGAGGTTTAGACAATTGTGGTTTGAATAATTCAATATTACAGTGGTTGGTGCAGATTGCAGTTTTGTCTGCAATGTTCACCAAATGTACTCAACCAAACCTTTTCTTTGAATTTGAATTACATAATCTGCATATTTGACTATTCAGTCATCTGAAAAACTGTGAGAAAGAGGTGAAGTAATATGAACTGAAACCTGAAATCATCTTGATTCATAGGATACCGTTTGTATTGCAAATGTTCGAAATGTATAACAAATGTTGGTTTTTATTGTCTGCCAAGACAGTAAAAAAAGGTTTTCACATAAAAACAATAAAATAGCAAAACAACATACATTTGCACATAAAACAAATTATACTAAACAATGAATGGGCAGTTTTCAGTCCTGTTTTCATAATCTCCCATGCTTATGAAATAATGTAGTTTAAAATTACTGAATTTTAACTTTCACCAAAGACAGTAGACTTCGAGGAAAGACGAACATAATGTGTCCATGTGAGCGAAGGTTGTAGCCACTGATAGTAGGAGTCTGGAGAAAACACGCATAAGAAGGCAGTTTGTGTAATACAGCCTTACTCACCTTGTGCTGCCCAGCCTATATTTCCACTGCCTTGAATTGTATTCGTTCTTCCGGTTTTGGGCTAGCAGCGTTGTAAACAATAAATAATATCTGGGAACATCCAGCAGCTTCAATAAGGCGATCGCACGGTTTTACAATACCGCATCCATCAGCCACCGGTGAATGGTTTGAAAATCACTCATGAGGACGGTTTTAATGACTTTGTAGGGTCTATTGTTGGAGATGGCTCGGCGTACAAAAGCTCCTGAGGACAGTGGTTTTGTAATTACTCTCAGTGTCAGAAGGGCAGACCAAGGTCTGCACAGAAAGTTGAAATTGCTAAATATTAATTTCGTCTGGAAAGCAAATTGAACCACCCTGTCTGTCTCCGTGCTAGCTAGTAGCCAAATTAGTAGCTTTTGATTTAATAAAACATTTTTTTTATTTTTTAAACACCCGATGGTTCAACATGCAGTGCGGACCTGTGTCTACTCCCAGGACCTGTGACTTGTGTCTACTCCCTATGGCAGTGAGTAATTACAAAAACAATGTTCAAATGGGCTTTTCGTATGCAGACCGGACGGTCGCACACAGCCAGCATCAAGAAAATGAACTTATCGGCAAAATCAATGTATTATAAAAACATTACTTTAATTATTTTTTCCCTTGCAGCAAAAGAAAAACTGTATTTGTTTCAATAATAGAAACCTTTTTCAAAAGACACAAAAGAGATGGAGGTGGACTGTCTTCAATTTGAGACGGATTCATTTGTACACATAATAAACATCACATCATTGTGATTATTAAATGAATCCTCGTAAAATAGCTTGTTATCATGTAAATGATGCAAACCCCTTAATTTGTATTTTGCTTTGATAGGATTACACCAGATTATCACGGTTTTGTGTTCCCTGGGAGTGATTCTTTGATGGATAACAGAGTGGTCGTTCCTTCAGAACTATATCAGTACTGTCGTCAGTGCAATAACGATGACATTAGACTGCTCCCCAGTGCTCTGTGAAACCTTGTTAAATCCACTGATGTACCTGACAGTCTTCTGATCCCAGAATGATTCAATACCCTTTGTCAAAGTAGTTCTATTTTTCAGATTTGGTATCACTTATGTTCCCGTCTTCAACTCTTATTTCTTATCTTAGTGTATAGCTGTGATGGCAGAAGACTGTCCAAGCTCTGCTCCATTACACAGCTTCCTGTAGTAGTTTTTCTTCCTCCTTTCCCCCTCTGTCTTTCTCTCTGTCTATCTGTCTCTCCTCCTTAAGTGGGTCTCTCCAAGGTCTTCTCAATATTCCCTTTATGCTGTTTTGGACACTTCACTAAAAACCGATTTACTTAAAGCAACTGTCAAACATTTCACCTTGGGAAGAGGGAGAAGTGTAGCTGAGAAAATTAATTTGAAAGATGAAAGAAAGAAAGAAAGGGAGGAAGTACAAAAAGAGAGAGAAATGAAAAGAGGTAGCAGGTTCTCTGTGAGCACATATCAGCGGCTGTGCATCCTGTGTGTGTGTGTGTGTGCACACACACATCATTTAGCGCCGGTGCGTTGTTCGCTAGGTCCGCATTTCCCACAAGGCCTTGCATGAGCGGGCAAGCGGCTGGTCCCCAGGGACGATGACAACGGCAGTTCCATTGTTGCCGCTGTGATATATTGCTAGGGAAGCCCTGGGGGCAGGGACCACTTATTTAGACATCAAATTAAGGCTGAAGACACACTCACACACACAAACACACTACAATAGGTGCACAAGATGCTTTTTCATGCACACATAGACACAAACTTATGCTGATTTACAGACGTACATGCACACACACACACACACACACACAGGGTCTCTGCAGGAATCTGAATGAGGACGCAGACACATTGCAGCGTCAGACGTGAGAATCTGTGGTTGCGTGTTTTTCCCTGTGGTGAGGAAAAACACAAATATACACATTTGCTATGGAGCGTGGGGATTGTGAAGCTATCTGCTGATAACATATTTGACACTTAATATGGGATTCTATCTAACTGAATGACCTGTTCAAAGCATGTATGAATATCAACCCTGTTGTTGTTTTACCGGGCTGCTAGAGCCTTGTATGGGTTTGCATGATTAATACATGGTTGGTGTTTTCATTTAGAGCTTTATTTACTGCAGTGAATGTTGCCCACCATGGCACAGGAGCATCAGAGTGGTCCTCCAGCCAACTCATTAAAATGTTGTCTTTTTTATTTTTATTTGACCTTGGCTGTGATTTAATTTAACATTAGTTGTAATCTGAATTTCATAAAAACTAGGTTTAATAAGTCCCGATTTAAAAGTAAGCAGATCTTTGTTGCAGAATTAAAAAACGAATCTCTTTTTAGTAAATCCAAGTTCAAACCAAACATTAAATAGAGTTGAATCAATGCTTGCTCACCCTAATAAAGAAATAAGAGGAATAAATAAGTTGTGTAAAAATGAATAAATAAATCTACTAAGTAGGCTATAAAGGGGAAGTTAACTTTTGGCTGCTCTGCTCATCCCAGTAGTCTCTCATTTTTATATCTCACGATTTACGATTATTTTTCCTCCCTGTGTCCTGTTGAGTTTCTCACCTTATCAGCTATTCTCCCTGTCTTTTCTGTCCTGTCTCCGTTCCACGTTTGTGATAGCACCACAGTTGAAAACTGTTCCATACTGTACTGTAGTTGAATCCATATCATGCTATAGGTTGACAACTCATTATAGAGGACAAGAGACAGACATGGCCAGGCAAGGCCTCCACAAGAGGTGACACAGGAATAAAAGTTTCCACTTGTCTTGTGTCGTCCTGCTTATTTATTTACATCCCCACTCTGTCCAATGACTTGTCCATGCAAAATCCCACTTCTTCGTGTAATCATTTCCTACAGAACGTTGGCTATTCCAGTAACAAAACACCTGTTGTGCATGAATTTGCATTTACATTTTAGAAAACTGATTCGTCATCTGTAATCTGAACTAATGTAATCTCTTTTTTTTTTTTGTCATGCAGGATCCCACAGGACGCATGCAGTCCCCAACAAGTCAGCATCTGCCCTCCACTGCATGTGTCCACCATATGTGTCCCTGCTGTTCTCTTCTTCTACCTTTTGCACCTCTTTTCTGATTGATTAATTCATTCTCATACTAATAAAAAAATCACTTGCTCACTGATGCTTCGTTTTCATTTTTTTCAGTACTTCTCTCAGGCAAATATTATTTCCTGACCCATTGCACTCCTCACTTGTTATTACACCAAAGACAACTACCAATTATATAAAATGATATTTTTGAAACCCAGGCACAGACCCAAATGTTTAATCAAACGTGAAGGACTCAACTGGCTTATGAATGCCGTTGTCTTTGATTCAGTGGCAGAAAGACTCTACGCTCCTGCACATAGTTCAGTGGCTTTTTTGTATCGAGCATCAAATAAGGAAATATTTCTTTCTCAGTCTTCCTTCCCTCCATAATTCATCTCTTTTAGCTTCCCTCTTGGATGTGTATGTTTCTCTAATATGTACTCCCCTGTCAATCAATTGCTTCTTCTCCTCACATCTCATTCATCATACATGAACATATACATCCCTTCATTCACTCCTCGTGAATGACCGAGCGGTTAACAAACCGTGGGGTTAATAATAAATGTATCGCCAACATTTTAGCAATTGTGCAAATGTGGCCATTCAGGGCCACAGTGATTCATTTTCAGCATCATATGTGACTTAATGTAAATGACAGCAAAAGACAAGAGACGATTACAGAAGGACTGCAGACAGCAATGACGAGCTGGAAGTCCTATCTAAAGACTTCTAGGTCAAGATGTATTTTAAAAAATAAAAAGAAAATGATTTCCAATAAATGATGACACATGGCAAGAAGAGCAGACATTAGAGTGAATATTCTGCAAATGTCTCCTTCAGTGTGCTCTTGGTCGTCTCTCTGTTTGATTGTGTTCATCAGTAAAATACACTCATCTCCAGTGGCTTCAGTAATTCCCAGTAGATGTCTTTCCTGAAATTGAAAATGAAAATTACACCCCGAGGCCACTGCCGTCCCAGTGAGTTTTATATTACAATTTAATTACAGGTTTCTACTGTTTAATAATCAGGAATGAATTTGCTGTGGAAAAGGTGGCCGTTTATGACAATCTATGCAATTACCGCAACTCTGTTATACTGTTACCTCAACTTCACTCTCCTTCAGACTACTTGTATTGAAGTTTAGTTAAAGTTGGTTAGTTTAGTGAAGTTGGGAGATAAAGATGGATCAGCTTGAGACGGAGAGGTGGGATGGCATGCCGCAAACAATACAACCACTAGATCTACTTAGGTCTGGAACATGTGGGAAGGTAAAGGGAAACCTGGAGCACTACAGGCCCGATACTACAGAGGAGAATGAAGAGATTATTCTGATGTGACTTGGGAGGAGAGTGGGAAGGTGATAGGATATGAACGGTGTGTGTGGTAAATTGACTGTGAAGGAGAGTGGGAGAGGTTAAGGAGTGTATAGTGGGTGATATACCCAACAGTGAGCGCACAATTGGATAATTGGATGACTGGACCTCACCAAAGTTGCTCCCGTCATGAGAAAAAAAACCCGAGCCGAGTAGAGGAAAGTGAAGCTCTGTAAGGTCGGACAGAAAGGATAGTATGAGATCCTTTCCAACAGAAATTCAATTTTGAACTCCAATTATGAGGTCATATGAGCCCTCTACAATGCACATCCTGGTTAAGTGTGATTTATGCTTTGCGTGTCCATGAGGGTTGTAAGTGTCCACCATCAAACACGGCCCTTCATGAGGGTTGTGTATGGCAGGTTTGCCTGTCCGTGCACTTCAACGTCATGTGGGCATATGATGGAGAAACCTGTGGTCTCACTCATGGTCATGAGCTTTGGGGAGTGACCAGAAGAAAGAGATCAGATACAAGCGTCCGAAAAGAGCTTTCTTCTGGCGTGGCTGGGCTCAGCCTTAAAGTGAGGAGCTCAGACCTCCGGAGTGAGCTCAGAAAGGGGCCAGTTGAGGTGGTTCAGGCATCTGATAAGGACGCCTCTTGGACGCCATCCTTTAGAGGTTTCCCGGGCACGTCAAACTGGTAAGAGGCCCCGGGATATACCCAGAACACGCTGGAGGGTTTATATATCTCGTCTAGCCTGGGAACGCCTCGGGGTTTCCTAGGAAGACCTGGAAAGTGTTGCTGGAGAGAGGGACGTTTGGAATACCCTGCTGCACCGGATAAGCAGAGGGAAAATGAATGGATGGATAAAATACAATAAGACGGGTATACATTACAAGAATAAAAGTTACAGTCCAATGCAAGAAATTAATAATTTCCCTCCTTTCCTCAACAATATAAGCATTTTAAGTCTGAGTAACCCTTGAGCTGTCGTTGCTTTAGCCTCACTAAAAGGACTTCCTATAAGATGCCACAGGGAATTTCAATGGCAAATTTAAGTTTGCAAAATATCTAATGACTCATGACAGCAGAGTACATATAGGGACTGGATCTGAAACTTGACTTGGGACCAGAACCACACATGAAAGAGTTATTTTTTAGAATCTGCAGGGCAAAGTAAAATGAATTGATGTGTATATGTGTCGATGCTTGTATACAGTATGTGTGAGTGATTTGATTGAATATACTACTTTCTGCGACTGAGTTGCAGTGTCCGATTGATTTTATTTGCACAAGTGTGCATTTGTGGTTGCCCTTATGTATGACTCAGCATACACGCATGTATGTGTGAGTGTGTGTGTGTGTGTGTGTGTGTGTGTGTGTGTGTGTGTGTGTGTACTGTGATTGGCGAATTGAAGTACTGGCCAGAGCTGAGCAGGTCTATCTGGGATTCGCTGATTCAGCAATCCACAGCTCAGCAAAAGAATTAAGGACCGGACACATTCACATGCACACACACACACACACACTCAAACTTTCGACTGCCAACTCCCCCTGAAGCATGCTCTTACTGACACTATCTCAGTCTTCACACACACACACACACGTTACACTTACATGCAAGCAGACACACACACACCCTTCTGGAGCACACACTTAATGGAAATGGGATTAGATGTAGCTGTAGTTATTACAGCAAAGTGGTGTGTAGCGCTTAGCTCGCTCAGGTCGCACTGTCCTTATTGACATGTTGTGTGTGAGAGAGAGAGACAGGTGGGTGTGTCCCTATAGAGTCTGTATGCGTGACATGTGTGAGTTACACGGCATGTCCTTGTGCATGTGTAAATGCGTTGAATACAACAGAGCATCACCTCTTTAAAGGCTCTGTACGCCCACACAGGTGTTTCCACTTGCTCGCTCTGATTAGACCTCTGCTGCTGTTGAAGTTACTGAGCTGCTGTATGCTGGGATCAGGCCGACTGGAGGTCACCAAGCTTCATGAACCAATAAGAATAACTTCTCCACAAACAGGAGTAACACAACTAAAAGGAGTGTAAGAGAGATGCCAATTAAGTCTTTATATGCCTACACAGCCCTGAAAACAAGATTGTTTTGGCAAAATTAGTGGAATTGCCTTTGTGGGTGGACCATAGTCGAACACACATAAATATGCATAATCGGGTAAGATGTACTCTTTCCCAAATGTAAATGGTTTGAGACAGTAAATATAATCTATCTGTATATAATATCTATATAATGGATGGTTGAAGAATCCATTAATTTAACCCGAACAAAATACATTTATGTCCATTCATGAAAGCTAATTCTCGAGTTTGCTAATTTAGCAAAGTAAATATTTATATAAAACTTGGCAAAAAGTTGAAATTCTTCTGACAAGCTACATAGAGAGAAACAGTGAAATATTCGGATTCTGCTCAAAATAGTACAGAAATTGTTCCTGCAAAGCAAAAAGAACAGTCAATTTGGCCATGCGGGTCACAGGCCACAGTTGCCCACATAAATACACATACATACACTGGTGGCAGACAAAATAGAAATGTGCACACTGATCATACATTATACATACAACGGTATATCTTAATCATGTGCACACTCTATGTACGCTGCTGCATGAAGAATAGATTTGTCTGTGTGGTTACTTGTGTGTATGTGGGCTTCTAGTTACCTATGCATATATTTACATTTGTGTTTAAGTGTGGAAATCCTGTCATGTGTGTGTTTGTGTAGGTAGGTGGAGATGGGAAATGTGTCCGCGTGAAGTGTGTGTGTGTGTGTGTCCCATGGGGATAAAGTGACGAAGCCTGTGGTGTGATGTGTGATGTAAACAGGGATCATTAGCATAGCGACAGCCACTAGCATTCACACTGTGTCTACACCACCGCTGATAAAAACACACGCAAGAAAAATGTGCACAAAGATACGCACCTGGAAGATAATAGCCGTCACTGCATGTACAATATAAACATAAAGACTTACATACATACACACACATTTTACATTACACATTACATTCAATCCCATCTCATCTCTTGCTGTAGCGTCCCCCTGTATCTTTATGGAAATTGACTGCAGACAGGGATTGGCTTTTTATGTCTGATTTATGTTGCCGCTGTGTGTGTGTGTGTGTGTGTGTGTGTGTGTGTGTGTGTGTGTGTGTGTGTGTGTGTGTGTGTGTGTGTGTGTGTGTGTGTGTGTGTGTGTGTGTGTGTGTGTGTGTGTGTGTAAATTGAGCCCAGACAGGGATTGCATTTTTATGCCTCTTTTATTGGACAGCATCTATTGCTGTCAGGACAGGGTAAAGATAAAAGGGGAGACATGAGAGAATGGAGGAGAGGAGAGGAGAGGAAAGGGGTGTTAAGAAGAGGAAAAGATGAGCAGAGAGGAAGTATGGAGGCAGTAGAGAAAGTAAGTAAGTTAGAGGTGATTCAAAAAAGAGACATTACATTGGACGAGGAAGACGGTGGTGGATGGATGTGCAGAGAGAGGGGAGTGGGGGAGGCAAATTAGCCAGAGAGAATAGGTGGAGGAGGAGAGCAAGGGGATCAAGAGAGAAGTGAAGGAATCAACGGAAGAAGATGTGGAAAAGAGTGAGGAAGTTTAAGACAGGAGGTGATAACAGAGATAAGAAAAATAACGAAGAAACGAGGAAGAGAAAGTTAAGAATAAGAAAAAATATAAAGCAGACGAGAGGAAAGGAAAGACAAGAGGGAAGACTGAGAGGAGAAGATCAAAGAGGTATTCGGGTGATCAATCCTCGCCTGCTCTGAAGTGGTCCATTTTTCAACCTCTTGTTTAGCAACCTGTGGCGCTACACAGTGGAACGCAACACACTGCGTTCCTGAGCGACCCCTCCACCCTCCACCAGCCATGCAACGCCCCAGGAGGGGAGAGGACGGAGAGCGCTTTCCTTTTCGCTCTTTATTGATATTCTGCTTCCCTAAATACAGACCAATCTGTCTCTGCTGTCACACACTTACAGACACACTAAGAAACATGCGGTATGCAGACTCACACACACACACACACACACACACACCTCATGGATGGATCTGGAGGGTTGGAAGAAGGTAGAGCAAGAGGATAGAAATTAAAGACGAGGAAGACGAAACACGGAGGTAAAGAGGAGAGGAGGGACGGGTATAAAAGGTGAAGAGGACGATTAGAGAGAAGAGAGAAACAAATGACAAAAAAGGAGAGAAGAACCAACGAGGAAGAGGAGAAAAAAAGGGAGGGATTTGGGATGAGAGGAAAGTGAAGAGAGGAAGCGGTGTGAGCATAAGGCGAAGAGGATATGAAAAGGAGAAACACAATCCGGAGTGATTGATAGGCAATCTGTGTCAGCCACGCTATCCTTACCAGATAGATAACAAGGGATTTGTCTCACGCTTCTCTCCCTTATTTCTCTAATTTTTCTCATTTCCACACTCGCCTTTTTTTTTTTCTTTGCGTTTTATCATTATATCCTCTCTTTCCAGAGTAAGAGGCATTCATTTACTTCAGTTGATTGCTTTGGAGCATTTCATAGAGCAAACATACTCATCATAACTCTCCTATTCCACTTCTCTCCCTTGGCTGCTCTTTCCTTCTCCTCCCTCTTCTCCCTCCAGTCTCTTTTTCTCTTTTTGCATAATTTCTAATTTCCTTCCACAACCCCCCCCCAAAAAAAAACAGCACGCCACTGACTATCCACTCATATTTAAGTCTCTGTGCACTTCACTTACTCATTTTCTTTAATTAATGTTTGAATTATTTAGTGGCGTAAAGTGAACAGTATCTTCAGGACCACCGAGTGCAAAACAAGTTCACGACTCAACTAGAAACTATATCAAGTACAAAAGGTGAAAAAAGTAGAATATAGTAACTGCTAAAATTATAAAAATTAAATAAAGCATCAGCACTGCAACCGTAAGTAACTATGGCTTCCAGTAATGTTATATTCTCAACAAATCATTTATTTCCGGTCCCTTGGGCAAAGTTGTGAAAACACTGTTGAAACATCATCAACCATTCAGTTGACATGGTGAATTTGTCAGCTGATAGTTTCTTATTTACACGTCCAGCAGTGACGGAGCATCATTTCATTTATTTGGAGTTGTGTTTCTTACCACTTGTTGAATGTAAGTCCAATATCTGCTCTGTTTATGGTGTCCACCAACTGTCACCATGACAATAATGTTAATATTGGACTATTCTGAACATTCAATGACATTGGAAGAAACTAGTATTACTATATTGGACTGCAATATAAACTATGGTTTAAGGTTTGGAAAAGGTTGTGGTCATGTGTTTAAATAAAGCTGACATCAAATGAGGAGATGCAAATTTGACAGAGCTATGCTTGTACACAAAAAGAGACTCTACTCATCAGAGAAACGGCAGCGCTGGACGTTTGTTCAAACACTTAATATGTCCTGTCTTTATGTTTTCATGGCCAGCGACCCCTCGTTTGCTCACAGTAAACAGTTCTATCAGCAACGATGGGAGCAGCTTGGTATTGTAACACCGTCTCCAGAAGTGTGGTTTCTCTGAACCATGAGAGGGATGTTTTGCGAGTCTTAACCAATAACCACACTCTTCCCTTAACATTAATCAGGTCTCTTTAGTTGCCTAAACATTTAGAAGTATTTTCCTTTGGAGTTTCGTTTTAATTAGACACTACACAGCAGAGAGCTGACAGGAAGAAAAAAAAGAGGGAGAGGGTGTATAGCATACAACATCGTACTTAAAGCAGGGACACTGCAATTATATAGTCAGCATCTGAGATCTCTGGGGCCACTACGACGGCCCTTAGTCGCACAAACATAGCCAGACCTGAAGACACTGACAAGCGATCTACTTTATCATTTGGGTTTGAGAGCTCAGAGGACAACGATGTGCAAAACATTTATTCATCGTGTTACGTTGGAATAACAAAGTTTGGCAAAATACCTCCACAATGAATAAGTCAGTGTTCACAAATGTACAGACGAACGGAGGATTTGTAAAAGGTTGCCGGTGCTTTTTTTTCTTTTTCCTGATAAATGACAGAAACATAAGAAAGTCCCAAGAAAGTCTGCAAAATGTCAAAAGTTTTCATAGCTACTGAATATATTCACATTCTCTGTGATGGTAGAAAGGAACAAAACTAATGAAACTAGATTTCATAGAAGAAAAAACACATCACACTTACGTAAACATATTTTATTTTCGAATTTTATCTACTTGCCTGTATTCCCTTTGTTATGAATATCACCCAATGGAGATTTATTTTGACCCTTTTTTTTTACATTGAATGAATGATTGATTTGCATAATGGCTACTGTTATGCAGCAGCATCCTGTTATTGAAGAAGCACTCTTTAGACTGACGGGAGAAAAGGAGAGGAGGGAGGGAGAAAATGACAGACGGGCATGCTAACAGGAAATGTATGGAAAGATGAAGCATGAGGACAGCGGGGGAGTCGGAGAAGAGAGGGGTGAGAGAAGAAAAGAGGAAACAGTGAGTAAAGGACACAGCACAGGAGGAAGAGTATAAGAGAGGACATGAATAGACCAAATATATCTAAGGCACACTCCAGAGATGCAATTTTTCATTTTTGTGTCTCGTCTGTCATTATGACAATCATACAGTCACTCGTGTGTAAAATTTCCTTGGGGTTCATTTCAGGAAGAAGCAAAACATGAGAGGAAAAAAAGCTTGAAAAGACATCTGAAGAGACATTTCCTACTGAAGTGACTTTTCTGTTCTAAACCTGCTGCAGCCAGTGAAGTGATTTCAGGGATCCAAACATAAAAACGTGTTGCAGAAACCCTGACCTGTACTGAAAAGAATGTCCTTGTTCATTTCTCATTCATGTGTTCTCCTCAAAGAGCCATTTTGTACAATTTGACCCCCAAAAAAACAATGCTACTCTTTAGCTCCTCCAGTAAGGTGACTATTTTATAGAACTGCCTTGAAATAAGCAAGGTATGTGCTACAATAACAAAAAGTACGGTAGGTCTTATCCTGTACACACAATATATTACAAATGAAATAGAACTTTATTAGTTTAGTTTATAATGGAACAAATATACAACTGCAGTATTTAAAATCTATGTCTGCCTACTTTACCAGTGTGATCTTCAAATCCGCATTAAAAGACTCTTGTATCCTTTCGCTAATTTTTTTTGGAGCCTTGTACAACTTGTGACCCGGTCGTGCTCTGTCGTTATCAGAATATGACTGGCCTTGATAGTTAAACACAGGTCAATGAAAAGACTCCATCAGATTCAGAAAGACGAATTAAATGATCCTTGCTTTGTCGTTCACTTCCTTTATCGAGGACTGTCAGTTACTCAATGCACACAGTATGACGCTTTCATTGACAAATCAAATCAGCATTCAGCTTTTACAAGGTATAAAACATTTTAAAGTCACAAAAGAAATACCATACTATGGAGCATTGCCTTGTCTGTCCTCTACTACCCAACCCTTGCAACTCAAAAGACCTTGCAGTGTTCAATGAAAATGCAAAGGACTGTGTAAAGAAATGGGAAACTGTCATATAACCATCACGCTTCAGTGAAACGAAAAGAAGAACAAAAGAAATAAGAAAACACAAAATGTTCTGTTTTCTGACGGATTGTTTTCGACCATTCCAACACGCACATATGGAGACAAGAGCCAATCAGAGGGAGCTCATATTAAACAGTTACTGTATTCTGTAACACACACACACACACACACACACCCCTTGACATTGATGTCTCTGAAATAGGACACAGTTCCCTTAGCTGTAACAGTAATCAGCCATGAGCTTTTCTCCGTGGGGTTTCCCCCCTTGAGATGCAGGGGTTGCACTCCACCAAGTGTGTATGTACAGCTTATACTGTAAGTGTGTGTGTGTATGTGCATGTGTTTCTCCTATATGTGCATATGTAACCTTGAAATCCTTCGGACATGATCCTTCTTTAAGACATATTCAATGCCAGTACATCCTTTTCTTTCACCGTCCCTCCTCCTTTCTCCTCTCTCCTCTCTCCTCTCTCCTCTCTCCTCTCTCCTCTATCCTCTATCCTCTCTCCTCTATCCTCTATCCTCTCTCCTCTCTCCTCTCTCCTCTATCCTCTATCCTCTCTCCTCTCTTATACTACAGTATATCTGCCTATCCACATTTTCTTCTCCATGCATTACCATTCATCTGTCAGCTTGTTTCACTCCCTGCCTCTTTATATTCACTCGCTTTCCCTTTTCAATGTCACTGTATGACATTGTCATGAATTGGCAATTTCTTTTTTTTCTTCTCTTGCTGCTAATTCAATTAACAAGATGCCATCTCCCCAATTAAGCTTTCCAATCACCGGCCCGCTCTCGGTCCGAGTGAGAGTTGTCCCCCGTTTGGTGAAGGTTTTTCTTTGTGCCGGATGTTGAATTGAAATGGACTTGCAGCCTGTGTGATAAGAGCTGCTCATCATCTTCAAAAAAAAAAAAAAAGAAGAAGAGAAACGATTTAAAAATGTTCACAGCTCTCACTCTCTGATTGTTCTTGCAGTTTTCGTCAGTTAGGTTCCAATTTACCTTGACCTCATTCAGATGTCCCATCCTGTACGTTGACCTGTGTAAACACTTAATGACACAGTTACATAGAATAGAGCTCAAAGAAGTGTTACGTTTTAAAACTCCTTCATGAGAAGACACGGCCCAGTTACCTTCCAGTTGAGTTCTGCATTTTGTGAACATTTTTCGAAAAAAAGCACATACATGGCCATGTCAAAAAAAGAGAATGAAAATAATATAGTAAAACGAGTATATAGGATGAGCCCTATCTATCAGCATTGACAATACTGTGATGCTATATATACAGTATATATATATATATATATATATATATATATATATATATATATATATATATATATAGTATGAAGGTGTAGAATTGTACATTCACAAACCCTGTCACGTTGTCTTTTTTTTTTTTACCACACCCTTCAATCACTTCCAAAAGTGTCAGACTCTTCTTCTTCCTCGACAGTATGTATTGATCTTTATCATGACCACTGATACTGTACAGGTGCCATCATAATATTTGGCAACGTGTCATATTGGGATCCATCCTGAGCCCCACATATCATTGATGAAGTTTGATAGATTCTTTCACACACTGCCTGTACGTTAGCAGAGGAAATCACAATGTAATCCTTTCATAATAAAGGTGATGTATATTGCCAAATATTCAGGCTGTCTGTGTGGCTGATGGAAATATTGTCTTGTTCTGATATTTTAAAGCAGTAATCACTGATTGAATATATTTAATTATAGCATTATTTTCATTTTCACATCATTTTAAAGATAAAGTCCTTTTTTTTTCAAGCACAGCAGTACATTTGTGCCATCATTTGAAATTAAGCCTGATATTACACAATCTAAAAGCTGAGGAAAAATGAAAGAAATTCAAAATGATGGACAACATGTACCCAACTTCTTACACCTCCAGATGAATAATTACTAATTTACCAATTCACCAGGGGTGGAAGAAGTACTCACATGAATTACTTCAGCAAAGCAATACAGCAATGTAGCCATATTTTACAAGTAGAAGTCCTTGTATTATATGCAAAATGTACATAAAGTATCAAAAGTGAATGGCCCCTATTATAGATATACTGCATATAATTATATGACATTAGAATGTTAATGCTGATGCGTTAATGCATAAGTAGCATTTTACTGTTGTGTCTGGTGGATGTAGAGCTATATTTAACGACTTTATTTAGTGGACCCCATCCAAAGGGTCCCACGTTACATCATGATGACTAATGAACAAAACACAGCTTTTGTATCGATTATTTTACTCCTGCGGGCCTGCAACATTTATTTAAATTAAACTGTCTGAGAAGTGTAGTGGGGAAGAAGGAACTATTAGTCGTATATCTGAAACGTGATGAGGGGCCCAACTACATTTTTATCTGTAACTATGTAATCTGAAAAGTAACAAGTATATCCAGCTCTTAAATTCTATAAGTATCTTAAAACTGTGGCAATGGTAAGTGGCAATCCTTAAGATTTCAGTCCTGGTAAATTTGGCAAAAACCCTATTAAGGCCTACTGGCAGGACCGCTGACAGAGGGTCACACCAGCTCAAGCCCTGGGTCAAGGGAGGGGCCCTCTAACCTTTAAATAATCTGCTGGGGGGGGCCTTTAGAGATCATCATGTCCTGGGAACGAGGAAGACGCATGGCAGGCCTGCCTACTGGTGGTAACAGCAAATGTGGTTTATTACTACACGTCCCAGAATACCGTGCAAAACACATTATTGACGGTTTAATAAGAAGTCAGCCAATAATTGGCTTTTTTCCCCATCATTCTGTGAGCAACCGTGTTCTGATTTCATGCAGCACATCGCATGAGTCATGAGAGTGGAAGTAGTTGGTTACCTGGCTGAAAGTTGGAGGTGTGCAGCCTGCAGCTCTTATTAATCTAACCGCTCACTATGGCGGCTCCTTCTTGTTCCATTTCTCCCTGATGCATGTTTGATGAACGATAGCGGCCAATGTCAAGCACTCTGACAAACACATCGCATGCCAGTGAAATGCTTTTAATGTGAGCTGAGGCGGTAGGAAATGTTCGGTGTGCATTAGCAGTGACTTAATATAGTGTTTTCTTCCACAGAAGCCCAGTTCATAATACTGCAAATATATGAATATTGCTTTATAATACTTTTATTAGTGGGCCATGGGCTCAATCACCGTTAGATAGTGACTTAAGAGACATGTATTTGGATGAAAATCGTACTTACTAGCACTTGAGTAAATGTGCATCACTCACTTACATTTCCCGATCTTCCCCATCTTACCTCTCAAAGCTGCGTTATAGCAGTTGGCCTACTTTAGTGCTATGATCTGCTAAAGTTACAAGCACTGTGTTTATTTACAGAAATCAGTTGAATTTGTTCCAGCAGAGGTACAGACAGCTGATCAGCAGGGAGCCAGAGAGCGGTTATCACTCTTTCAAATGACTTGGTAATTAATAAGGACTATGTCATTGCCACAAATACACCATGGGACCTGGCACTGTTGTTGTTGTTATTTTTGGGCGAGATGAGGCAACGTCTACCTTTCACCCTTGATTATCTTTGGTGTTTGTCAGAGTAACACTGTGGAAACCAGCAGCAGGTGCAGAGAGCTGATTAGAATCTGGCACAGTCACATGATGATGACTCATCGAAAACGCATGCGAGGCAGGGAGGAAGAGGAAGCGGAGGGCAGGACCGAATCATCAGCTTCTCTCTATCTCGCCCGATCTCTCTCGTGACTTTGTCAAAAGGCACACAGATTAAGAAAAACAGGGCTAATTAAAACTTTTGTACAAAAAAATGAGTCTAATTGAGCAGGCTGATTATTAAGTAGCTTTTCAGATGTACGCGAGGCCATCGACGTGCCGGAGCTACGAGCAAGGGTAAAAACTTCATCATCAGCTCGGATGGGATCTGAGGTTGTCAAAACACAGCCCAATTAAAAAAGTGAATTCATTAAAACTTGCTGGACTTGAAGACAGACCTGGAAGATGACTGATTTATCTGATGTTGATTTCAGCACAGCCCATTCAGGCTTTTTTTTTACTGAGCAGCTCCGTGTCCTTGCTCTGACAGAACGGGATAAGGAATGCTGTACTTCTCAGCAATTTCAACGTGTGGTCTAATTAAGATGTTAAGAACATACTGGGCTGGCGGACATGTAAGATTACTTTGCTGCTTCATTGTGCAGCGGCAGCCATTTCAGTCCACCTTGAAGCACCGTGGCATCTATCAGACATAATTGTTACAGAACGCTCTTTCTTAAATTCAATGCGAAAGTACTACATTGTAAAATTGTTGTGGATTAAAGTTAAGCGTAGCATCAGATCAGCCAGTGTGCAGTGAGTAGCATGAGTTTCATAATGGCTACAGCTACATGTTGTGCTGTAGGATTTA
The DNA here is from genome assembly GCA_028022725.1 of Lycodopsis pacificus. Lineage (NCBI taxonomy): Eukaryota > Metazoa > Chordata > Actinopteri > Perciformes > Zoarcidae > Lycodopsis > Lycodopsis pacificus. The sequence continues at coordinate 15,898,833 of CM051692.1, read as the reverse complement.
TAGAGCTGGAGCCATGTTCATAGGTCCAAATGTAGCTTAGATAGGCCAAGTGATCAAATAGCATCAGTTAGCACAGGTTAGCATAACTAATTATTTCACATTTAAAACTGCATGAATGCTACTTACTCTGTAACACATATTTCTCCATATATGCAGATATAGATAACGTCATCTACATTTACAAAGCACGGAAAGTTAAGTTTAAACCTGCAATAACTGCAATATTACATGTTTTTTGGGCCACTTAAGAGCAGCAGAAACAAGCTGAACAAGACGTTGAAATATCACATTTTAAATTCATATGGTGACCTTGTTAGCCAACGAGATATTTGTACGCAGCTTTATTCACACTTGATTAGTAGTGTACAAATACCGCAAAAATTGTTCTGATATCAAGTGAAAAACAAAACATCCTGAGAGATATATTTCCTAAATACCATGTGAAGTCCAAGAGCAATAAATCAAGAAGTTTATGCATTGTATTCTTCTCCACGGACGAATGGATAAACTGCAATAATGGGCACACCTCAATGAGAAAAGTAATGAACAAACAATGTCAGGATTAGAGCCTTTAACTCCTGCTGGGCCCACCCATACTCATCCAGCACCACGGATCACTCTGGATTAGAGCATCCAGCAGATGGCACCGATATGTTCAGAACTGACTGTCTACAGCAGATGGAGAGGGAAGCGGTAAAGACAGCATACTGTACGAGACCGAGAACGGCAGAGTGGAACAGATGGAGAGAATTTCACAGAGGAGAGCAAAGTGATATCAGAGTAAAGGAAAATAAAGAATATGAACAGAGTTACCGAGAAGAGGGAATGCGGAGGGTCATGTGACAGATTTGTTTACAGTGCAACTACTGTACTAAAGGAAGGCTCACCTTTTTCTCTTTCGAAATAAAATCCCACAAAGTTCCAGCTCCTTGAACAGCGAAATGTTAAAATTCTTCCAAGAGCTTAGCAACATCTAAAGATGTGTAAAGTTAAGAACAGAAATTGCTGAAACAACAAGTTTGTTCACAAGTGAAATGACGTGAAGTCAAACTCACTGCTAGCTCTACTTTAAACGCTAAACTTAGGAAGTTTTGCCAAAAAAACGGCACTGAGCTTTATTTCACCCTGAGCTGAACTCAAAAGAGAAAGATGAGGTTTACCTTTCATTCGTTAAATCCCTGTTGTTGCTGATCTACACGTGCAAAATACAGGAAGACAACCGAAGAAAAGAGGCTGGATTTGGAGGCCTCGCTCAGTGGAAACTGGTGAGCTCTGTCTCTCTTTATTGGTGCGTTTTGAGCATTGAAGCTGAACATTAGAAATCATGTAAGTGCGTGCGCGCGTACGTGTGTGTCTGTGTGTGTGTGTGTGTGTGTGTGTGTGTGTGTGTGTGTGTGTGTGTGTGTGTGTGTGTGTGTGTGCAGAGCTGTTGGCGCCGGTTGGCAGTGAGGGAGCTAGCCGTGGTGCTGGAAAGTCATGCGCTTCCTGATTGCCTCTGTCCATGGTGCTGAAGTCCATCAGTTTTATTTTTATTGAACCTATATAAAAACCAAATTAAAAAAAATCTCTTTTTCACTGACAATCCGGCCAAGAAGCCAGCCAGTTACAAGCCTGGTCATACAATAAAATACAAAACAACACATTACAAATGGTACAGAGTAACAACTAAAGTACCTGCAGAAGAGATTAAATATGCATCAAATATGAAATGCAATTCTAATTGTTCTGTTAACTTGTTTAGTTTAAAACTAAAAGCACTAGGATGTACCTGAAACAAGAGGGGGAAGTGCACTTGCTTCAAACACTTTATATATGCATGAAGTGCTGACCTTCTGCTGGTGTTTCCTTGTACTCCTAACAAGCTAAGCGCTTCAGACAAAAACAAGGTTCCCCTCTTTGCTTATGAATTAGTAAATCAGTCATTCAGCTCATAACATCATCAAAATCGGATTTCAAGCAGAAATCAACCCTGCACTGAAATGTAGTTTTTCATTTCTAAAAATAAAATGTCCATCGTGTGAGAAACCTGGTGTCTGCTGTGACACGATGATTATTGGCAAGAACGTGAAGCCGAGAAGGACTATTATTAAAGTGATGAGACACCCTGAGATATTTTCCCAGAAAAATACTTGTATTTGCTTTGAGACCATCTGCGTCTTTGAAATGAGGTTAAAATTAAATTTGGAAAAAAAGACCTTATTGAAGAAGCTGCGTTTCCTCACTTATTCTGTACATCTTACAGAACCAGGTGTGGTCTTTTGTTCTTTGTATGATCCTTAGCTTCTAATATTTTCTCTCATCTTTTTCCACGTACAGCAGAGAGTCAACACTTTATCTCCCTTTCCAAACACAATTTAATCAGAAATGTGCATTCTGCCAGAAACTACTACTACTTTACAATCTGGCTTCATGAGAGCATGTAGATGTCCTTGCCGCGCTCATATTTCACAGTACACTCTGTCCTTTTAATGTTAGGCTGAGAAATAAATGTTTTCTTTTATGGTTCCCAAGTGTATGATGTGAGCTGGTCAAGTTATTTTTTGTCTTTCTTGCACCTCTCATATGTTCTTGACAGAAACAGTAAGTGGGTAAATCAGTAGTTGCCAATTTGCAATATCAGTTTGAATACATTCTCTGTCCTGTTACCCCTAAACCTGTTTGCCCATTCCCTTGATTTCGGGCATTTTGACCACCATTTAAGACTGAAGACAGACTGAACACATAATTGTAAATGTAGAACCTGTGCTTGATTTATTAAGGGTCATGTTGAGGCTGGAACCTTTATGAGAGTGAAATAGTATGTGTCTACATCACTATATATATAAATAAATATGTATATGAAGCTTTCCCCATGCAAAACTCAAGAATGTGTCAATTAGAGCTAGAAAAAAACATAACTCAAACACTTATTGACTGGCTTGGTGTTCTGATTAATTGACATTTGTAGCTATAGCGTGCCAAGTGTTTGTTTTCTTATAGAGTATACTGTATGTATACTGTATACTCTATGCATACAGTATACTGTATACATAGACAAACTGAAAACAACTATAAGATGCCACTATCAGAGCTCACTATCGCCATATACACTCCGCCTACTGCAGTCACTTCCCCCGGTACATCTTTGCCACCTGTACATAATGATTGTGTACAGGTGTGGAAATAAAGCCAGTGACAGCCATCACACAATCACTTCATATTCTCATTATTAATCCTAATGCAGGCCAACGTCACCATCACAAAGTTTTGAAAAATAAATGAATTGTGTTCATCTATCAAACTTCCTTTTTTCAAATGATATCCCAGGTTGGAGGATACATTAGTTCTCACGGTAGCTCTGGAGGCAATCAGTCTGACTACTGTGAACATATTATGGTGGCACTCATAATGCGTAGTGCTGTATGATGAATGGTACTACCCCTGTTGGGACTACGTGAATGGAAGAAGAGGGAACAAGTGTTCAGGGATCACCTCACCCACAAGCACCTTGGACTTCTGTGTCAGAAAAATTCCCATTTCTTTGTTTTTCTCCCGATAGTTGCTGTGATTCACCGTAGAGCACCATCGATGTCTATGCATCAGTCATTGATGAGGCGCTTTGCATTCAGTATCTATGGTTGAAAGTGGGCATGTAGAAGGTGGGATGTGAGGCGGACACGCATGCGCACATTTCCAAGTTGATTTGTGATTTTTAAAAGGAAATTGCGCACTGGCTGGGGTACTCCATGTTTTATAAATGAGACCCCAGATCATGAGTACCTTGGACATGAGGTTCTCTGTAGGTAAGAGGGCTTGAGTGGCTGCCTCAGAGACATGTTGAGTTGTGTAGGAGCTGGTCTGAACCGCTCCTAACATTAACAGCAGAAGTCCCTGACTGCTAATGCTGTCACGCTAAGAGAGAAAATCAAGCAGGGAGAGAGGAAGGGCGAGCGTGTGCTGCACTTGAATTACAACAAGATATACCTCATTGGTTGATGGTGACGTGCAGGAAATGGTGAAGAGAAGCGTGGACGTGTTAGCGTGTTTAGACGTGTGTGAATGGACATATGATGGTCTGTGGGCAATATTAGTCATTTGTTGGTTGTATCAACAACCACAGCAGTCATTACTTCCAAACTCTGTGTGAGAGAGAAAGTGTGAGAGTGTGTGTTAGATCCTGAATATAATCACACTGTGGTACTCGTGCACACGCAGGGAAATACACAGAGGGCTCTATGGGATGAATTAAATGGTGGTGTGTGTAATTTACACATTCTGCAGGTCAATGTTTCCCTATTTTGTGTTGATAAACCATTGAGATTTATTTATTCACTTATGCAAATGTATTTTGTTTATAAAAAAGGGTTTCTTTCTGAAAGTGAGAAAGTATTCTCCTTTTCCTCTTCAGCTGAAATCTCTGGTGTTCACCTTTACAGGTTAGTCGTTTTCTTGTTTACAATCACTTTTGTTTTCCTCGTGGCTCCCAAATCGCTGCAATAAAGTTCAAAAGGGCATGAATTGGAATTGAAAAACACTGTTGGTAGCCTCCAGTTTGAGTGTGTTTTACTGCTCTATCATACAAATGATTCCCTTCTGGACTGCATGTGTACTGGGATGGTAATATATATATACATATATATATATATATATAATTAGTCAAATGAAAATGCAAATAAACGTAAATCAAATAAAGAAAAACAAGCGACGTCTGACAGCCAACATCAGAATATCAAATATTGAATATAATGCATTGAAGGTTATTTTTTTGTTTCTAATTCTAGTGAGTTGTTAATAATATGAAGGTTGTTATTCCACTCTGGTTTTACAAAAGAGAAAGAGAAGCTGCTCAACCTGTCTGGTGTTGATTCAGCATCACTTTCATGCCGTAGTCCCCTCAGTGGTTTTTAATGCCCCTTCAGATTCCTTTCAAAGTAGTCGACTGACCGTTGCCCAAACTCGTATATTGATTTTGTTTTGGTCACAGCGCCGCACAGACCGACCTCCGGCCCCGAGACACCAGGCTTCAACAGAGCAACCCCCTCCAGATAACACTTCAAATGGTCACTTGTTCAATTACTGGCAACACCGGTTCACCCAGCAGGGCTCCTAAGACGTACTGTATCCTCTACTTCTGCTCATTAAGGTCGGTCTTCATGTAAAACCTTAACATTTACATAAATATGCGGCCAATTACTTTTAAGACTCTCCAGCTTCTGAAGAGGAGCGGGAGCTGGATCGCCTAGCTTGATTGGTTACCATGGAGACAACTGAATAGAAAGTCAGCGTTGTGGACGAATAGGAAGAGAGAACCGGAGCGAGGGGAACGTCACTGTGGTTCCTGATTGGTCTATTTTACAAACCAGTTGCTTTAAAAACGCTTTTTTTTTTTAAACACCTGTTACATACATTATTTCAAACCATGTGTGATCATCAGCAGGTTGGTTCATCGGGGAGCAACATAAAGTCACTTATCAGAGCAACATGCACAATGCTCACACAGGGGTACGATGCTACTTCATTCCATGTGCTAATTAGGCAATCTAAATGCAGTGTGGACAGAATGAGACGCTGCTTCGGTTGTATTATTTGCTTGCAGATTTTATACAAAAGGCCTTCTCACTTTTATCCAACCACACTTTTACAACCAGTGTCAGCTACTCATCGTTCTTTCTCTCCGCTTTTACAAAGCAACGTCTGTAGAAAAACACTCACAAGCACCTGACTGTCTACACACACACACACACACACACACGAGCCATTCAGTTAAAAGAATAATATTTTAGAAAAGGAGTCAGACGTTGATTATTTCCCCTTTCAGTCATGTTGGCAAATGTTATTCAAATGAAAGTGTCAGTGTCTTGCTTCAAAATACCACAAATCCTTTTTACAAAATATAACGCTGCCTAAAAATGAATGTGAGAACTTTTAGAAAAAGTAAAGTAGTTAGAAAAGGTAAAAAAGCCATAATGTGGTTAGTTTCAAAACCAATCTTTTAAATAATAAGTATCTCTGAAAACTTAAATATTAAATAATATGCTTTTTTTCTACACTGCATTTACTACACATTTTCAACAGCAAGTACATTTTGAGAGAAGCGTGATGCCTTCCCAATTACATTTTTCTCAACATAAGGAGAAAAAGTTTATCATTAACAGCAACTCATTGTTCATACATAATACACGAAATGAGCCTGGCTATATATGTGAAGAATGGAGGAATAAATTATGTTTTTTTATGTATTTCAGGTGACATTATTTTTGTTTGATTGTCCCCTAGCTATTGGATTTATATGTTGCTTACTTCCTTTGGTGTCATTTTTTTCACCGTTGTCCAGCAACTATATAAATGGAATAATATCATATAAGCTGCAGTTTAAATGAGGTAGTTGTCACTGAGTGGCTGTGCTGCCAAGTCACCAGAGTGTAATTACCGGGCCCAGTAGGAGCGTCGCTTCACTTTGAAACACAGCTTAGACAAATATGCATTCGCCTAAAATGGAGATACCTCAAGTGTCTGAGGAAATTGTCATTAAGTGTGCATCTAAATACATCCAAGAGTTTCAACGTGTGTCTACGGGGGAAATGGAATTTGTTAGAGGTGTTGGAAAGGTAGCCATTACAGAGAGAGAGAGAGAGAGAGAGAGAGAGAGAGAGAGAGAGAGAGAGAGAGAGAGAGAGAGAGAGAGAGAGAGACAGAGAGAGAGAGAGAGAGAGAGAGAGAGAGAGAGAGAGAGAGAGAGAGAGAGAGAGAAATGAAAAAGAAGAAAAAGTGAGGGCAGTGAGTGTGACAGAAAGTGAAGCAAGGACAAATAACAAGGGAGAACAGAGGAAGCTGGGAATGTAGTGCAAATAATGAAAGAGAGAAAATGCTACCCCCTCTCTTCGCCTTCAAACTCCCGGAGTGATGAGGTGCTTGCGGCCTTGAGATGCAACTGAGTCAAACATTGAGCATTTTCTTAATTAACTAATAAACACACACACACACATAGATACAAATTATGAATGTGTACTCCCCTACTGAAATATACACAAACACACAGAGCACATATTCTGGTGTGGTGGTCATCTGACTGCTAATTCACTACGGAGGAAATGAAACAAACAACACATGGAGGAATAGACGGATCCCGACAATCTGTCGAGCAGCAAGACACCACTGGAGCAATCGTTTAAGATGGTGTTGGATTACTGAAAACTATTGGTAGACAAAAAATAAGGCACCTCAAGTAACTGCCATTCTGCAGGTTTTGTTTCCTTCGTGAACGTATCGTCTGTCGGGGTGTGTTGTTTTCATCAGCAGTAACTCAACACGACTCAGACAGCGGGTCTCAGCTGTGCTCCAACACCGGTTTTGCCTCCTCCCTTCCCTTTGCTCTCGGGAGAGGAGAGGAGATACGGTGTGTGTGTGTGTGTGTGTGGGGGGGGGGGGGGGGGGGGGGGGGGGGGGGGGGGGGGGGGGGTCTTGCACTGGATCCCAGTGCAAGAAGCAATATCTGATCTGGAAGCTCACAGACTTGACAGTGAATGCGTCCTGACATGATCGGATGACAACAGCTGCATTGAAAACAAGCGGAACCACGGCCTTAGTCAGTCCGATTTTCTAAAGACGACATTAAATTGTCTTTGGCTTTGTCGTCATCGAGGGTTTCGGGAATGGCTCAAACAGGGGACATGCCCCTGAGAGCAGGAGCTAATTTCGTGAATTAAATCAAAAATAATTTGCATTGTCAAAAAACAGTTGCTTTGGTTTGAGACTGTCCTCCGAAGAACAACAACAGCATCAGTCGTTTCAGCAAGCGCCCCAATATAGTATATAACATCACTCCACGCTGTGCTGAGCTTGTGCTTCCGTTTGGGGAGCGCTCAGCTCTGGCCTGGACGCCAAACATCAATGCAGTGTATTCTGAGTAACAGGAAAAGACGGTCTCAATTTAAAAAACACTGTGATGGGAATCATGGTAGCACAAATATTTGCCTTTTTCTTCCAGTTCCATTCCAAATGGATTTCTAAATCTATGCCAATTGTTCACTTTTAGTTCCAGGGTTAACTTAACCGACACCTCTAAACAGACAGCTGGCCCGAGTCTGGCCCCTGTGGTTTAAATGGGCCAGAACTGCCACTGTTTGTCTTCTCTTTGTCTTTTTCTTGACTGATCTGTTGTGTCTGATCTGAAGTTCCCACAGAATAGATCTTATTATCTCAGCCTTCACTGTTTTATCAGAAAGACTTGCCTTTAGGCCACTAAACGGGAAGAACAGAAATATAACACACCAGGGTAGAAATTAATGGGTTCTCGGGGCAAAACTGCCCTTGAATGTCCATAAAGTGCCTGTGTAATTTAATATGATGCTACCTCAGTGTAAGCACAGGCTGTGATGAAAATTAATGTTACTATTACAAACCATTTCGTAAACGTCCTTGTGAATAATAAAATGATAATGTTGATTATATTGTCTGTTATGAATCTGAATCCGCAACAAGTAACTAAAGGTATCAAAAAAATGTACAATATTTACTTTATAATTGTAGTGAAAAGTATAAAGTAGCAGAAAATGGAAAGACTCAAGTAAAGTACAAGTACTTCAAAAGTTCAGTACTTGAGTAATCATCTTTACTTTCCACCACTGCCTCTCAGATGTCTTCACAATGCCTCTCTTGAAAGGAAGAAAGGGAAGAGGACAGAAGAAGGGAATGATGAGAAAATAAAAAGAAGTGAAGAAGATATACGGGTACATTTTTGGAATAATAGCCCTTTTTATTCTCCCCCTCTGTTTGTCTCTTTCCTCTCTCTGGTGTGTGGGGGTATTGCGGGCAGTCCACGGGCGTCCATATTGGTTATGGGGCTTCAACAGCTTTTCAATCTGTTCCGTCCGCCTGACGGGTCTGTGTGACCAACAGACACACACCAATCTGTACAAAACGTCTTTATGGCATCGTAGCATTTCACTTTGGCAGTTGACAGTTTCTTTTATGAACACAAAGTCATGTAACAGGCTGGTTCTAACTTTCGCTCGATGGATGGATAGAGGGATGGGTTGATAAATGGATGGATGGATGGAGGTAGACAGATGTGACTTTAAATATTTTACCTAAATCAACAACACTAAACATAGTTCAAATACACTTTTGAATTTACTTTTGATTTTAATTAAAGATTGAAATTCTGTTCACCATATCAGCACTATATCATAGCTTGCCTATTCTTTTTTAATTTTATGATTTAATCAAGTACAACTACTGACAATAACAGAGAGGTAGAGAGAGTGAAAGGAATGGGATACTAAGAGAGGAAAGGGGACAGAAGGAGGAGAGACAGCAATCGGTTTCTTGACTTCAGCATTGAACATGCATGTTATGTGTTGACGTAATAACAAACCACTGAATGGAAACAAGCCTTCCAGCTCCGCTACGGACACATACACGCTCACTCACATATTCATGTACACCCACACACACACGCACACACACACACACACACACACACACACACACAGACACGGATCCTCTTGCTCACAAACAGCCATGCGTAGACAACAAACACACTTCGGCCTCCCTTGCTCAAGTGTGTGATTGCAGCGATTGCTGTGTGACTGTCAGATTGAAGAGCAGCATCGGTCTGGAAAGCCTCGTGCATTTTGATAGCATCAATTCCTCTTCCTTTCTCTCTATCTCTCTCCCTCTGAACAATAATTTCACATATGACATAAATTATACTGCGTATATATGTTGAAAATTGTGTCTTTGGAGCTGATATGCACTATATCTATATCTTGATCATATTAAATAATTTTTTTGTTTTTGCCTGGGAACAATCTCTAGCTTTTAAATTATGCAAAAAATTCCCAAAAACATTTGTGAACATCTAGAAGTATGTGGTGGTGTCTGAATCTGTAGAGATTCTTCCCTGTGCTTGTATTTTCTCTTTTCTGCTTATTTTGCTGTGTTCAGGATGTTTGTGGGCATCAGCAAAGAGCGTTAAGACCCCAAGTTATGCTGTGACCCCGAGCCATAACAGCATGCAGTGTGTACAGCCTGTTCAGGTTGTCAAATACAGCCGCTTTGTCACGCCCCTATGGCGCCTGATACCCAGACACAAATCACCCTTTAGCTCTGTCAGATACAAAGCAGATGTATTTGAGGGATGTGCAGGGTTTGTTACATCACTGTGTGCTCATGTGTGCTTCACATGTTTTCTCTCTCTCTCTCTCTCTCTCTCTCTCTCTCTCTCTCTCTCTCTCTCTCTCTCTCTCTCTCTCCTCTGATGTGTGCTGCTGCTATTAGTTTGTCAATTTGACCGAGACACACGCAGCGAGCAGAGAAGACGGGATGAAGCAGCCTGCCCTTCAGCTGCATTCATTCAAAACTCGGCTCTTTCCCGTGTGAATGTCTTCATTTGCGCTTTAGAACGTGTCCGCAGTGATACAATCAGAAAGCAACTTCTCTGCTTTGTGTGTCGGTCCATCTCTCTCGTTCACTCTGTAGCTCGCTTGACCACCGCTGTTCTCTCCTCCTCTCTTGGCTCGTTGAGGAGCCAGGTTTGAATGAACGAACGCCGACCGACAAATGTTACATACCTTTGATATTGAACACTTGATTACTTAATTATCTATCCTTTAAAGGCCCAAAAAGTGACACAGCAAAATGTATCTATGCGTCTATTTGATGAATATTTAGTTTTAGAAGCTTGGTGAGTGACTGTAGCTGCAGAGCTATCAGCTATAAATAAGGCTAGCCAGAACATGCTAGCGCTAGTCAGTCACAATAGCGCTTTCCTCCCTTTTCTGTTCTCTCTGTATTGTACACATTTCATTTAATAAATAACTATTTAGCTAGCTAGCAAGCTTTCTGTTCGGCAAGCAAATTAGCTCAGTTGCTAATTGCAACGGGTCAAAAAGTTCTCATAGTTTATTCAAAAGATGTATTGTACAATTAACTCCTTTCTCTTCTGTCTGCCATGCCTCCTTCTCTGGAGTAGTTTATACTCTGACAGAGGATGGTTAATAAAAAGGGAATAGTATAATATAGCTAATAAGCTAAGCTACTTAGCATAGTTGTATCGTGTAGTAGATATTATAGCTGTGTTGCATTTAATGCTGGTATGCTACTTTCCACATTAGCTCTTGGCTAAGAAGGACATGTTTTTACATTGACACAATTTATAATTTCTAGGCAACTTCTCTTTAAGATGAAGCTATTTATATGCACCGGAGAAATGAGACAGAGAGAGAAATTGCATCATAAAACAGTAAGGCTGGCAGTATACTCCAAACAAATCAAATCTGTAGTGTTCGAATCAAATATGACACTGTGTGCAAATGTCTGTGACTGACATTTGTTTCTTTAATGGCAAGAAAAAGTAAACCAGAAACACAGGACTAGAAGGACACACTTCCCTGCTAAAGCTGGTGGCAAAGGTGATTTTAGAGGCCATGTCAAGAAGAAAACGTCAACCTCTTGTGGCCATGCAAATCATGACTTTAGTGTCCCCGAAGCAGTGGCAGAAGTAATGTGACATTATTACAACACCTCAACACCTTGGGAAATGTCATGTCGCTCAGACAATTGGGGCACCAGATAAGAAAAAGCTGCTTTGCTCTGCAAGTTTGACTGGCCAGTCTGTGTGCACTGTGACTATCCAAGACAAATATTGTTTTGGTTTTCAGTTGGACAGGAGCTTTCATAAGGTTGTCAGGCATTCAGCATCTTACTGAGGACACTCACTGGAAACCAACAAATCGTGGGAGCCAATCACCTCAGCCAATTTGTGCTTGTTGTGGAGGGCACGTCAATGCTTGCAAACCAGTGAGCGGCTTGCCCGATAGGAAACGTTACGTAAACAAGCTGTTATATCCCGGCTCAAAGGCTGTAATATAAATGGGAGACCAGACGAGTTAAAAGTAATGAACGAACACATTTAAGGAATATATAAACTAAACTAAACAAACATGGAGAGTCGGTAGTCAGTAATGTCAGCATGTGAGAAAATGGCTGAAACAACCAAAACAAAACAGCACTTGTGTCAGCCAAGGAAGAGACCAGATCCCTGTTCAGGTGCTGAGTCTTCATCGCTGGAACTCCCACCCGGCTCCGGTGTGACTCATCAGCTGACGAGCAACAACCTGACAGACAAATTAGAGCCAGCAAAAAGGACATAGACCCCACGTGGAAGGGAGAGCTTTTGCAATTTAGGTGATATTGCGCCGAGCAGCTCTTTATTTTTGTTCATGCAAAAAATGAATGGGAGCCAACTCGTGCTTCTGTCAGTGGGTCATTACCCTCATGCTTTGTGCTCATTAGCTAACACTTCGTCGTAATATCTGCCCCATTTTCTCAGAGTTTAGATCTTGAAGCCAGAACAGTGAGACCGCGGAAGTTGAGTGCATATAAATTTAAAAGTTGTGCAAGTTTTTGTTCTCTCTCACATTATTTCTGCTCCTTCATTTGCCAATTTTATAGTATTAATAAAAGTAGGAATAGGGATGTCTTTTAAAAACAAGCCAGAAATACACTTGTATGTATTGATAAATGCACAAACCCAGACTCATTCAGATATTTCAGGGCTAAGCCCTGGAACTCCACTGCCCCTCAAACTGTGAATACAGTGAGCATGGACAAAAACACAGAGATCTACAAGGCCAACCTGCCAGAATGAAACACTGAACAATTAGGCAAATACCTGGAGAAGAAGAGAATGACCCTCTTGCCTGTGAGCTGTTATGATTATTGTGGTCAATTTATCAACTATTCTTTGATCAACCATTGTTGTTTTGGAAAGGTAGCAACTGGAGAAAGCTGGAACAAACCAGTTCCTTCTCAAAGTACACATAAATGTTCCCGATTCCCTTTGTGGAAGTAGAGACGTAACTGAAGATCAGGATCAACCCTCCTCCTCTCCAACCAACTTCACAGGACTTCACTAATTGTCTTAATCTTAAATGAGTTTAGCTCAGACTTCATTTTAAGGTTTTCTCTGAACTCATCTTGAAACTGAATGCTTCACGCAACTCGAAAATAAATCAAGTAAATTCACTCCTTATCTCATTTCTGAGATGTCGGTTTCTTCCCCAGGATGTGAGATATGGACACCGTTCTAAATTATGTCAATAATTCGGTTTTGCGCCAAATCGTCACTGGACGTAGACTCAATGAAGAACAAACTTAATGTTAATGTTAAAGTTAATGTCAATAGATCACACGTTTGGGATGCACTGTGTAATTGAACTCGGGATGAGAAATTAAAGTAGTGCTGGTTTAACGATTAACTGTTTTATCAACTGTGGTGTGCTTACACTCATATTAGCACACACAACAAGTGTAATCTGAGCTTCCGTTGGTGTGTCTAAGTGTGTGCATCTCTTTCCTACCTGTCACCGTAGTGCTGCAGCTCAGTGACTGACTGATTGTGTGCTCTGATTGGATCCTGGTTGCCAGGACGCGGGACATTAGCTCTGTGATTGGTGGATGGACAGAAAAGATCTATTTTTTTCTTTTTTTCCCCTGACACATCAGAGTTAAAAGTCACTGTAAGAAAAGCATTAACGGTTGTGATGGAAAGGTCATTTTCTCTTTTGGAGTCACTTTTATGATTTTTTTTTTTGATAAATCCAACAAAACTTTTTTAGGAGTTTTAGGAGGAAGGGAACTTTATTTATTCACTTCATCCAGTGGCTTACCACATGCTTGGATCAGGGCTTCTACTTAAGATCACTAAATGAGAGACAACGAATCAGTGCCTCTTCAGCAGTCTTAGTCATCAAAAGCAAATTAATGTCCAAATTCGAGCAGCACTTCACCACATCCTGGCATCTAGTGGCGCCCCGATAACATGACATCACTCACAATACTCCTAATGACCCCATTCGCGAAAGAGATTAGTTGCAAATGAACTAATCACTCGCGAGTTGCACATTGCTACAGGGAGTGGGGGGAAAAAAATTAGGTGAATTAGTAAGCAGTTATGATGATGGAGAGCAACTGACAGTTAGTTATGCAGCGAGAGAGATTCAAAGTTGTGTTTACCCGACTGTTTTATGTCTCTCTGCTTCGATGAGAGAACTTTCCCGGGGCTTAATGAGTTTGGAGCCTTGGGCGCTTTAGATTGATGTGATCTTTATTGTGGAGGTAACTTTTAAAATGTCTTCTGGTGCAGTGTAAGCATCAGTGTGCTCCATCTAGTTAGTCTCAAGCAACATAGTCTGACATAGATCACGGGTGGATTACCGAAAGGGCCTACCGGGCCCGGGCCCAAGTGTTCAGGGGGGCCACTACACCGGAGCCTCTGCGTAAAGTTACTCACTTTGCATTTCTTGTCACATACTCAAAGGGCTTAGTCGTTCCTGTCGATAACGGAGCCTCAAAAGTACTGAAAAACTGAAGGAATAGTCTGGAGATATTCATCCTGATCCATTTTAAGTGAGCGTTCACTCTCTCCGTTTATATATAGGACTTTAGAGGGGCTGAGTTCTCTGTGTCATGGGCCCTTTAACTCTGTCTCAGTTAATATGCTTTCGGTGGTAATTGCGTGTATGTGCGCTGTAAATCCTGTTGGGGTACAGATGAATGTAGTTGTTGTGCTGTTGGTTGGGACAAGGAGGGGGGGTCGATGATTCTCCTACCTGCTAGAATAACGTTGAACTACAGCTTTCTCCTGTTTTGTGTCTGGATCAGTCCGTCCAGTTTTATTCTCTTTCTTACTTATGTAGCCAACAGCCTTATAGTATGTTATGCAGTGTCATTATTTATTGCTGGATGTATACTGTACTGTAAACCAAAAGCTTAAAATATAATAAACATTTCCATAGTGTGAAAAACCACATCATGGGCTCTCACTTCTCAAAGCCCAAATGCTCCGTATGTAAATTTAAGGAGAACTATGGGCCAATGATCTCACCTCGAGTTCCATTTAGTATGTTGTAAAAGTTTCTATTACATCACAATTCATCGGTGGGTGGTTTGACTATTTTAAATGCTTTAAAATGCAATTTTCCTACTTCCAATAATTTTCTTTAAATGCACATATTTCAAAAAAATATATATAGTCCAACACCTACAATTTGACGATGGACAACAAACTCAAAAATATGTGATGTGATTGAAGGCTACTGAATAGCTACAGCAGTAAATGGTTCTTGAGGTGGAGCTGTGTTTACAACTGTTGTTTTCAAGGTCAAGAATGACCTTATACCAAAATAAAATAATGCATTTGAAAGAATAATTGATTTATTGGCACAGAGAAGTGACTTCCTGGATCTTTAACTTTACAGGTTTGGGGATGAATGAAGCGTTTCGGGTCAAGGACTTTTCTCTCAGCAGAGTCACGCCTGGAGGCTGGGTGACAGCTTGGATAACACACACACACACACACACACATTCTCTCTCTCTCTCTCTCTTTGTCACACTCTCTTTTTCCATTCTGTTTGCTTCACACACACACACAGAGCAGAGTGGTTAGCAGTGTGGCTAGCGCTATCAGACCGTGTGGTGTTAATCACACCTATGTCCATTAGCACTTCAGCACAAGGCGCCCCTAGTATGCTCATATATGCACAGACTCACACGCACACACACACACACACACACACACACACACACACACACCCCATGGAGGGAGAGGATATGCAGATGGTGATAGAAGTCTGGATAGATGGACAAAGGAAAGAGGGCTGATGTTTGCTTCTTTTTCAATCACTTTGACGTCCGTCGTGACTGGGAAAGAGACAAATGTGAATTATTGCACAACTTGTTCCAATATGTTTTATAGGTTTTAGTTTACCATCGTCTCATATCCAATAAATAGTTAATTCAATGTTTCTCATAAGGAGTAACTTCTTCTTTGTCTGAGCAGCTGTGACTTCAAAGAGGCGGCAAAAGTGTCAACAATGTCAGAAAATGTGACATCATAGAGGAAGTAAAAGCTACTGTATATATTTTTTAGAAGCATAACAGCCCTTACTAATGACAGTAGACTGGTTTAAATTGGAACCACCATTTATTCTTGTCTTAAATGGAATGTAAATAATTTTTGCCATATTGAGCAGAAAGCCAGCCAACTATTCTATTCTATTCTATTCTATTCTATTCTATTCTATTCTTTGTTCTTCCTGCGACTACTCCGTAGGTTTGAGGTATCAGAGGGAGGGATGTGTGATCTTTGCAGAGCTGTCATAGAGAGTGTTCTCACATTCATGAGAGTGTTCTCACAGTGTGCTATGGAAACTGCCCAGCTGATGACAGGAAGGAGCTTAATTAGGTTGTGAAAGCAGCATCAAAAAACATCGGTCAAGATTTCTCAATCATCTGTGATATTTATAACTCCTGCTCGCTAGGTTGGAGAATAATTGATGTAAGTGAACCAAAACAGTATAGTCGTGGGTGGCTGTGGCTCAGGAGGTATAGAGTGGGTCATCCAGTAATTGTGTGCGTGTGTGTGTGCGTGTGCGTGTGCGTGTGCGTGTGCGCGTGCGCGTGTGTGTGTGCGCGTGTGTGTGTGCGCGTGTGTGTGTGTGTGTGTGTGTGTGTGTTTCAAAATTGAAAATGTATCCAGCATCTCCAATGTGACAACTTGCTGCTCGTCTTAAATCGTATCAATCATAATTGTGTTTTGGACGGTTTATCAGACAAAGAAAGCAGTTTGACGATTTTATGGGAAATTGCGACGGACATTTTTCACTATTTTCTAATTTAAAATAAACACAATGATTAATCAATTTATCGAAAACATAATGAAGCTATTAATCGTGGCAGCCGAGCTGGGGTCAGGCCAGTGACTAACAACTTAATGAGTTATCATTAAGCATGAAATCATAAAAGATATATATAAATAAAGTGCCACAATTAAATATACTGTAAGATCAAATCTGTCACTGGAGCTCAACGCTACATAAAGCTGCAACATAAATCATTTTCAGCTTGCAAAAGCTGTTTTAATATGAAATGAAGGTGTCATAACATCATAAAGCTAAATCATAGTTTCAAACTACCACCTGTTTGTATACTTGCTGCTCCACCTAATAGAATTCACCCAAAAAATGAGCTTTAAAGATCCGACCTCAGCAGAATCACAGGTCTCTGATGTCGTAGCTTGATTACAATTTCTCATTTCTGCCGCGTTCCGTGTCCCTGCTGGCCAGTTGGAATTTGCATTGATTCTGTATGCAGCATCATCGTGTTTGTTTTATTGTCCAAGCACGGCAATTATTAAAAGAGGAACGAGCTGTGATGTGTTTTCTGATTGGATCCTAAAAGGATTACAGCCGTGATGAATAATACAATCTGATACACTAAGTTGTGGGCTTTCCTGGGACTGAAACAGAGCAAAGAGCGGCAATTGGTGGATTGAAAGGCAGAATCAAATCTATAATTAAACTTATCACTGAGGAAATATCCGTGTGTGATTGCACGTTTCCTGAAATACTGTCCTGCTTTTTAATTCCACAAAACAGTGATCAAGCAACTGGCTGGGAGAGGAACTGAAATGTATATCTGGAATAAGCCTTCCTTCCCCTTTTTTTCCTCTCGAAAGCCCAAATGTGTTTGTCTTTGTTAACAAAGGTACTTCAACTTCAAATATTTGGACAAATGCAGGGGCACTTGATTTACCTCAGCGGACTGGAACAGCCGCCAACGCAGACACATTACCGGTGAGATTAAAGTAAATCAAGCACTTCGGTTTTCTGCCGTGTTTGCTGTAGGATCAGGCGGCAGGGAAGGAATGGAGCTTTCTGACATGATCAAGATTTAAAAGGGTGTGTGTGTGTGTGTGTGTGTGTGTGTGTGTGTGTGTGTGTGTGTGTGTGTGTGTGTGTGTGTGTGTGTGTGTGTGTGTGTGTGTGTGTGTGTGTGTGCGCACATCTCTGTGACCATTAAGTATACTTTCAGCGTCGCAAGGTAAACCCGCACTCACCACCCTGGTGCCTGTTTCCCATCCTTCTCATTCCTGCCACCCTCTGCTATATGCTATTGGAAAGTAAATCCCAGTACCGTGAAATATTCTTTAAAGAAATTGACCTGTTTTGGTTATGGAGGGCCTCTGTAAAGCCAGCCCCCCCCCCCACAACAGGAGCTGAAAAAAGGACCGTTAAACTAAGAAATGGACGAAATCCACGTCCCTTCACTTCACATCATGTTTTGACTCAGAGACTAAATTTCACAGCCAAACAATGCCAGGGCCTTTCATATACATTGACAGTAGCCTGAGCGTATAACAGACTAGTGATTGGTCACACAGTGGGTGAGTGCCACTGCTCCAGGACTAGACTGTACACCTCCAGGTATCACTCCAGTGTGGGTGTGTTCACTTACGTGTGTGTGTGTGTGTGTGTGTGTGTGTGTGTGTGTGTGTGTGTGTGTGTGTGTGTGTGTGTGTGTGTGTGTGTGTGTGTGTGTGCGTGCGTGCGTGTGTGTGTGTACTGTACGTGCAGATCAATATAACGTTGAGGCAAAGCCCTCTACTACCCTCAAGTGGTCAAAATCCAGAACTGGCAGGACTTACCTGAGAGGTACAGGAAGCCGTTTGCAACATGACATTGTGTGCCTGTGTTTATGTCTACATACTTATTTGTATTTGGGTCATACTCACTTCTGCGCCGCTGTCTGTGTTTGTACGTCACACTTGCTTGCATGTCTCTGAGTGTGAGCCTAGGTGTGAAACAGTGTTTGTGTGTGTGTGTGTGTGTGGGGGGGGGGGCACTGTGCATGCCCATGCCTCTTATTTAAACTAGAGATTAGCGGATAGAGAGGGAGCGGTAGAGCAAAGCGAGCAAATATACAAACACGGTGGTGCAGAGGTGGAAATGGTGGTAGAGGTGTGGAGCGGGGGGGATGGAGGGATGAGGCGTAAATGAAAAAGCAGTAAAGTTCTTGGGCATTCAGCATTTGAAAAAAATGTAGGAGGCTGCAGTGGTGTGGGGCATTTTACTCAGGATACTGGTGAGACAAATATGATCTATAGAGTCCAGTTTGAGAAACAGATTCATAAGCATGAAGGTTTCTGAGTAAACAGTAGAAAAACAGCAGTGCCATTAATTAATATGCACTTGCATGTATTTGATTGACCTGCAGTTCCCTGCCGGCGGACGTTGCGTTGCAGTAGCGTTTGATCTGTGACTTTGTGAGAGAGAGTGTGCTGATATGCAGTCCTTTATAATGCATGTTTGAGTTATAATGTGTTTTAGTTGTCCACATCCACACAAATCAAAGCTACATGCTCAAAAGTACGTGAAAGATGAGGCCGGTATGTGAGATAAGGACGGCAGCAGACGGACGGTTTTGAGGAGAAATAAGCACTTGGCCACTTCAATACATCAGTAGCAAGACTTTCTGGCCTTCTACAGCTCTTGTTATACATCCATTGGTAAATCTGAAGTTCTAAAGGAAGACTCTGATCTTCCCGCTGTCAGTTAGCCTCTAGTTTTATATTCTCCAGGTAAAAAGAATGCACTGGCAGGTATGTAACTCATGTCCCAGACACTTGTCTATGTCTAGGTGTCGTTACAGTTTTTCTCAATTGCTAAAACACTAAAACCCATTGGCTGAACAAAGTTGTCAGTTGCCTGAACTCATTTAGCTAATTGTGCAGTCTGTTGTCAATAGCTTAAACTATTTCACCTGGTAAAACACAATTTGCAGATCTCACTTAGACTTTTCAGCAAAACTCTGAACACATTCTCAGTCTCAAAACACATTCTGCACTCTAATGCACATGTCATCCATACTGGTAAACACAAGTGGCAACAATCAAATACAAATAGAGAACACATGTCATTGATTAAACACAATCACTCAAAATTGATTTCACTTGTATCAAATGATGTGACACAACCAATATTAGCCAGTTTAGAGAGCAAACAGGTGGTTGAAGGTGGGAAGGAGAAAGTCTGAGAATGGATAGAAGAAACAGTGTGAGAGGACATCGTGCTTTCTATTTGTTACAGTAACAGTACTGACTGCTCAATAGATTTTGACTGGTTGCAGGTTCATATCAACAAAGAACAAGAATTACAGTATCACAGAGACAAAGGACACGTTTGTGAGATGCAGGGTACATTACTGTACAAATAGGGGTACAAGGAGGAGGAAGAACAAAAGAAATTGCAAAGAGCAAAGCACAGCAGTCATTTCTGATCAATTTTGAGCTACTGTAATATAACATGTTTTCGTTCATATGAAATTTGTTTTGCGATTAAAAATCTACTTCTCCCTGAGAACTATATGTTTTGAACAATGTGTTTTCTATTTATTGGTGTATTGTTTACTGACTGCTTGATAGTGTATATTATTTTGATCACTTTGTTTATGATTTGAGAGCAGTGTTTGATTTTGAGCACAGGTAAAACTGTTTTGAGGCGAAAGTTCCATTTTGCAAGAGGATTCAGAGGTTTTGTAAATAGTGCTTGAAGATGAGGTTTTGTGTTTACAGTTTTGAGAGAATGTTTGACCGTTTCAAGAAATGTGTCTTAGCAATCGAGAGAGCGAGAACAAATGTGGAGAATTTGCAAAGAAGAGCAGAACAAGGGTGAGAATAGGAAAAAGAGATTAGGACAAGATGACACTAGAGAGAGAGAGAGAGAGAGAGAGAGAGAGAGAGAGGGAGGGAGGGAGGGAGGGAGGCTGAAATGAGAAGAAAAGTAGAAAACTGGGCAAAGTGAAAGCAAGGACAAATGGACGGAAAGATTGAAAGAACGCTGTTAGACATGAAGGAACGGAAGAGAAGGCTTAAGTGGGCAGAGAAATAGAAGAGTGAGAAGGGTGTGGGCCAAAAAAAGAAGACAGAGAGGATGAGGTGGAGAGAAAAACCAGCAACACTGAGTGTGAGAGGGAAAGAGCTGTCGAGAGAGGGAACAGAAAGAATTAGAGACAAATGGATGGATGGAGTGAGAAAAAAAGAGGCAGAGGTGGTGAACCGTTCATGTGGAACTCATCTCTCGCCATTGTTGACACTCTGTGACCTGTATCACACACACAGACAGTGCTTGTTGAACAGATTGGAACACACACACACACACACATATTTGCAGCCAAAAAACTGATAGATAATAACGGCAACATTTCGTCCAACTGATTATTTGATTTCTGTTGATTTGAAAACACACCTGGTTGAGAGAAAGGGGTTTAAACAATGTGGTTTCCAATATTAAAGCACATTAAAAGTTTGTCTCTGCTTGATTTATCTCCACAGACACCAATGAAGAGTTTGCAACAGAAAAAAAGCATTGCCTTCAACGGTTACGATGCACCACAATACCAGGTAATTACAACTATACTACACATTAAAGGTGGGTCTACATCATCGCATTGATCTGTTTATGCTATTGATCTGTTTACTCTGGATAAGGAATGCCCTTGATGATGCGTCTGTGATGCCCGGAGCTATTTGAGCTCGGTCGCAGTCCTTTTTAGCAGGATTCAAATGTGTATTTTCACACGTCTGTTAACACGACACACACACCTGTGAAATGATCGCCAGATGTGTCATAATGAGCTAGACAGAATATAATACAGAACACGAGCATCATCAGTGAATAAACCCCTGAGACGCTTTGGAGTAAACACCATTAGTATGTCAATGTTGATAACAATAAGGAAAAATTAACCAGAGTTGACGTGTTAACGGCCTAAATGTATACTGATGAGAGGAAATGAAAAAAAGAGGTGCATGTTGTCTCTGCTGAAAAGCATTTATTTGGTCTAATGTATTTAACGTGTTTTCAATAACACATGCATAAAACACAGCAGTTTTTTATCAAATATATATTTCTTTTTACCTTTTCCAGATAATTTAAGGTGATGCGGAATTGGCAGTAAAAATCATCATCGTCATTTTCATAGTTTCATAGATTATGCCAACATGGATATGAGTGGCGATGGTTTATCATTTTTGAATTGTGGGTCCTCAGAAAAAAAGTTTGGAGAACACTGGGGAAATAAAGATGGAGGAAATGTTACATGTGAGAAAACAGTGTGCTCGACACGAAAGGTGGCGTTCTTTATTTAGACCTTTTTATTCTGAAGTTCAAGAGTTGTTAATGCAATCTGTGCATGTGTGTTTTTCATGATGCTGATGTAAAGTCTGTTTAAAACGACATCTCAGTGGTGTTGAAGGCAGACTCACACACACACACACACACACACATACACACACACACAGACACAGACAAGGCTTTGAAAGGTTTCAGAGTGTAGCAGCACTTATACAGATTACCTCTATCTCTTCACTATAAAGGCTTCCACACACACACACACACAGTCTCTCTAACATTCAATTACCTCTATCTATTCACTATACAAGCACACACACACACACATAATCATTCAATTACACTAAACTTGCTCTATCGATTTTCATTCACAGTAGCATGCACATTCTGTTCCGCCGTGTGTGTGTGTGTGTGTGTGTGTGTGTGTGTGTGTGTGTGTGTGTGTGTGTGTGTGTGTGCGCGCGTGTGTGTGCGTGCATGCTGTAGAAGTGGTTTAGAGTATGAATGGGGCAGGTGGTGTGTGTCTTGCATTTCTATCTTTGTGAGGACTGAGTTTAGTTCAACCCCTTGCGCATGAGAACATTTTTGGAGAATGAGGACATTTTGAAGGTTAAGACTTAGTTTTAGGCCTAATGTTGGATTTATCAACTTTGGTGTTAGGCATGTTGATGTGATGGTTGAATGTTTGGATTTTGGATGGAATTTGGGGGCATAATGGTGTCAAACTTGTACGACGTAATCGCCATTGTTGCATGTCATCCTATTTGCTCTCTCTTCACGTGTCCTGTCTTTTTCTGTTAACTGACAGCAAATAGCAAATCAATAATCTTAAAAGAAAAATGTTAGAATGTTGTATGTGCAGTCCTGCTATAGTATGTGTCTCAGTGTAGGGATTCGTTTATGGGTCAGTGTTGGATTTCATTAGAAAATATACTGAATCAATTGTGCCTGCACGTTCTTTCTCTTTGCAATGGACTGTGACGACCGTGCTGAGCATAAGGTTTGCAAAGGAAATGGCTTTGCTGAATGTGTTTAACTAAAAATAACAAGCAGATAACTACAATGTGCTTGATGCTGTCTTTCCCATTAACAATCTGCACCAAAACTGGAAACTTGCTGGCTATGTCCATCGCCTCAATTGCAACACTATAACCAGCCAATGGACAAGAATTAATCCGGCAATTTAACTGCTTGAGTATTTTTACAGTCTGTTTATTTGCCCCAAAAAGCCTAACTACCAACTGCACAGATGGAAGCTGTAAGTTATTGTTTGTTTAAATAGCTCCTTTCAACAACAAGGCCATTTAAAGATGCTTCACGTGAGACATGAAAAGTCACTGAAGGAGAAATTAAAGAAAATCCAGAAAATAAAAGAAAACAACTGCGTGTGTGACAGCTCAGCCTCTGATCTCAGAACTTAAGGATGTTCTTTGTGCTGATTTTCTTCAGATCCCTCTCCTTTTCTTCTTGTCTCTATACACTCATGAACTGTCATAAAGCCTCATTGTAAGCATGATATGTTTGTTAACTTAAGTGGAGCTTAAGCCACGCCTCAATTTGCACTGCCAAAAAAAAATATGCATTTGTTTACATCTACTCTCGTTTTTTTTACCTTATTTGCAATCATGCCATCTGTATAATTTGTTTTGCAAACACACACACACACACATATTAAGCAATTACAGCCCGACACACAAAGCATCAAGTACCACCAAATAATCAGAAGGTAATCCAAGCCCACATTGACATGCATCAGCCTATATTTGCAGTTTAGTCCACACACAATCAGCGTTTGTAACCATCATGCACTACTGTCGGTCTTGTGGTAAAGTAGCAGCCCAGTAACGGAAGCTGTTAAGTGTCCAATGTGTCTTGGAAGGCCAGTGCAAACAGGCGTGTGTGTGTGTGTGTGTGTGTGTGTGTGTGTGTGTGTGTGTGTGTGTGTGTGTGTGTGTGTGTGTGTGTGCAGGTCACTGCTCTCAGATCAGGTCCTGCTCAGCACTGTTTTGATTTCCCCACTGAAATCACCAGCTGTACCTGCTCTGCAGAACACACACACACACACACACACACAAACACACACATATTGTGTCTAATTGTAATGGGGCTTTTTGTGAGTCGCATAACACAAGCTGTCTCTTTCCCCATCAGAGCTGAAACGAGGGGAGCAGTATCTGTTGCCAGTGTGAGGAGAAAATGTTTCTCTGCTACGCCTATTTTCTCTGAGCTATTCTTCTTTTCTTTCTCTCCCTACATAACCTTTCTGTATTACAGTTTATCTCGATTGCTAAGACACATTTCTTGAAACGGTCAAACATTCTCTCAAAACTGTAAACACAAAACCTCATCTTCAAGCACTATTTACAAAACCTCTGAATCCTCTTGCAAAATGAAACTTTCGCCTCAAAACAGTTTTACCTGTGCTCAAAATCAAACACTGCTCTCAAATCATAAACAAAGTGATCAAAATAATATACACTATCAAGCAGTCAGTAAACAATACACCAATAAATAGAAAACACATTGTTCAAAACATATAGTTCTCAGGGAGAAGTCGATTTTTAATCTCAAAACAAATTTCATATGAACGAAAACATGTTGTATTACAGTAGCTCAAAATTGATCAGAAATGACTACTGTGCTTTGCTCTTTGCAATTTATTTTGTTCTTCCTCCTCCTTGTACCTATTTGTACAGTAATGTACCCTGCATCTCACAAACGTGTCCTTTGTCTCTGTGATACTGTAATTCTTGTTCTTTGTTGATATGAACCTGCAACCAGTCAAAATCGATTGAGCAGTCAGTACTGTTACTGTAACAAATAGAAAGCACGATGTCCTCTCACACTGTTTCTTCTATCCATTCTCAGACTTTCTCCTTCCCACCTTCAACCACCTGTTTGCTCTCTAAACTGGCTAATATTGGTTGTGTCACATCATTTGATACAAGTGAAATCAATTTTGAGTGATTGTGTTTAATCAATGACATGTGTTCTCTATTTGTATTTGATTGTTGCCACTTGTGTTTACCAGTATGGATGACATGTGCATTAGAGTGCAGAATGTGTTTTGAGACTGAGAATGTGTTTAGAGTTTTGCTGAAAAGTCTAAGTGAGATCTGCAAATTGTGTTTTACCAGGTGAAACAGTTTAAGGTATTGACAACAGACTGCACAATTAGCTAAATGAGTTCAGGCAACTGACAACTTTGTTCAGCCAATGGGTTTTAGTGTTTTTAGCAATTGAGAAAAACTTCCTCTTGTATGTTGTCTTTTTCCCACCACTGGTAAAAAAATGCAGATTGGAAACTTGCAAAAAAAAAAATGCCCCTCTGCTGCCATGGCAACACTGTGTGATAAACGATCAAACTAAGCCCTCTAACACTGTTGCCATTGTTAGCACTGTAAACACTGTTAGCTGCTAGCCACCGGCTCAACTGTCTCCATGTTGAGAGCAGGCGCTAACCTCCGGTTCCGAGTGCCTTAAACTTGCATTCTTCTTCTTCTTCTTCTGGCTTATTCCGTTATACTTAACTCCCCTTTTTCGTGTGACTCGTTACAAAAAAAACAAGATGGCGACGGCCAAAACTCAGGTTGATGATGGCCAAAATTCCTAACTCAAGAGGACAATAGATGACGTCACAGTCTATGGTTGAGAGCCACGTGGAGACTATAGATATGCTCTTAATTCTATATTGAGCGCGTTTAAGAATGAGCTTTTCTTATCAGTAACATTGTGGTTTCTCTCCTGCTCATTCATTGTCTGTTATTCTTGGAAGAGGGATCCCTCTTTTGTTGCTCCTCCTAAGGTTTCTCTTAGTGATTGAGTTGATTTTTTTTTTACCTTATCCGAAATTAAAGGTTTCAGGATAGGAGGCGTAATATTTGGGATGCAGGTAAAAGCGATTCTTCGCAGAGTTGGCGGTTTAATCCCCGGCTCACTCTGTTCATATGTTGAAGTGTTCTTAAGTAAGACACAGAACCCTCAAATGCTCCCGATGGTTTACCTTACAAGGCGTGTATGTGTGTAAATGAAGTCCACCCACTTGTTGGGCAGATTGTAACAATCACATAACACTATTGATTTTGCTTGAATGCCAATCAAGGCACTTGTCAGTGCATCCTATACAATGGCAGTACATTGCATCCAAAAACCTCAGGATACGTTGCCTTTTAACTGCAGTAATTTATTCTCCAACAAGCACTACTGAAATGAGTCAAAAGTGCCAATTGTTGTATGAGTGAAGTTGAAGTAAAATCGATCGTTAAGCTGTGAAAACAAGTCCATTGCATCCGGGTATCCAGCCGTATTAACGGACAAGGGAGGAGCTGTGACCTGATTAGAAACAATGCATTGAACAACTGACAGGAAACGTGTACTGATTTCCAGAATAACTCAAGGTAGAAAACTATTTAATGCGGCCTTCTTTTAAAAACTCCCACGCATCTCATCAAGGAGAAATAGGGCAGAAAATCACTAAACAACAGCCACAAAGAAGGAGAGAAAAGAATCACCGCCTGAATGCAATAGTTTGCTCACGTAATGTCAGGTTTTAATACCTTTCAGAGGCTTTCGCAGATGTTGGTAAGGACGGAAAAAAGGCCAAACAAACCCCTCAGTTAATTTGCTTGTTTGTTTGTTATGATAGGTGTTGACTAAAACCCGAAGGCGAGGTAGTCCGCCATGACACCTGGATCCAGTTTAAACCCTCAGGTGTGTTTCTGCCTGATTCCTTACAGCTTTGCCGTTATTACTTTATTTCCCAACAGATGGATCCAAAATGCAACAGGGGAGAGAGGGGGAGGAGGAGGGGGAGTAGAGAGAGGAAGAGAGGAAGTGTGAGGTGAGGTGATGAGGGATGAGAAAATGAAGAGGAAGACAGACGAGTGTACATAGGATTAAAGCAAGAAAGGCTAAGGAGACGGAGAGGTAGTAGATTTGTAGACTTGCCTGGAGGAAACAGGCAGACAGGTGAGAAAAAGGCTCAGCATTGTTTATAACACCCTCCAACTATTGTTACTGGAAGGCTTCAGCTGCCTCAGGTATGATTTAGCATGCACTGGTGAGTCACAGTGCTACCTGAGGGTGTGTGTGTGTGTGTGTGTGTGTGTGTGTGTGTGTGTGTGTGTGTGTGTTATGTACAGATAACTCCAGGTTGAGAAGGAAGAAGACCTTACAGGTATTTGGGCAAACACTGTGTGTGTGTGTGTGTGTGTGTGTGTGTGTGTGTGTGTGTGTGTGTGTGTGTGTGTGTGTGTGTGTGTGTGTGTGTGTGTGTGTGTGTGTGTGTGTGTGTGTGTGTGTGTGTGTGTGAGAGAGCACGACTTCCTCTCTGAGGTCTATTGTCAGCTGTTGTTCATGGATAGTATGTTCGTGTATATCTGTAAGCATGTGTATATGTCTATTTGTAAGTGGTGGAGACACTTCGCTGTATTTGGTAAAGCTGAGGTTGTACAAACTAAGAAAAATGTTGAATTAAATTTAAGTTGTTGCATTATAACAATATGTTAGTAAATGTATATGTATATTATGTATATTAAATAGGGCAAAACATGTATCGCTACATTCGTAATAACTATTTTGTTTTTCCAGGAAAGAGAAAGAAGTTCACTGTAATCGTCCACACTAGATTTTCAAACGTTTTGTTCAAATGATATTTACAAGTTAGGGCATGTTAGGGAAGCAGGTTAGTTTAGCAAGCTGGTACAGACAGCAGCTGACCCTGTTTAACAAGCAATCATTTTGCTTTTCAGCTGCTTTTTTAGCAGTGTAGGTGTCATAAAACAAAAAGAACAGAAAAAGCTGATATCAAAAACAGACTGGCTTTTTCTTTCGTTTGGCTTTCACTTTTGAATCCATATTAAGCTGAAGATGAGTAAACAGATACAAGATCAGACAAATGTAGCTTACTGTCAATCCTTGTGTTATTGTCTAAAAAATCTTATGTTTTATTAAGTTGGAATCTTTCCTTGCAATGCAATCCTTTTAGTCTTAGCCCAATGATGTGTGTGATCCCTCTTGTAGACGCCTCGCTCCACTGACTATACCTCACTCAGAATCATGGGATTGAAAGAGGGGATTTTGCAAAAACAAGAAAATAACAAAAATGTAAACAAAAAATGAAAAAGAGAGGTCACATGTTAGTGAACCTAGAAGTGGCATGTTCTAAGCGTGTGACATCACACAGTATGGGGACTTGATGCCAAACTAGATGGACCTGAACACATTGAATTACATACAACTGTTCTGATGCATTTCAGATTATTTTTCAATCATAATGACTGAATACACATTTGGTATTTATTCTCTATCATTCATCCTGTTATCCTCTCTTTCTTTCTCTTTGTAATGTGGTGGACCATGGGGTGATAAGGTCTCTGCCAAAAACTGGTTAAAAATCTTTATAAAGCATCCTATTAACAGCTCTAGCGCCAACACATCCTCAGAAGATAATACTGTGAAATCAGCAAGCAGAGCGTTGCTTCATGTCACATGTGTGAGCTGCGTGGCAGTTCATGTCACTTCCTGTTGTTGCTTCCCAAAAGCAGTTTGGGTAATTATTAGGCTTTATCAGTTCTGCTACGTCCCTCATCTCAAAGTAAAACTAACGAACGTCACCAGTGAATAACAGTATTTTCTTTTTTCTTGCTCTCCTCTGACAGAGAACCTCTTATATTTATGCTTTTTTTTTTGTTTGTTTGCTCTATTTCCTGTTCTTTCATTTGGTGGGTTTTTTAGAAGCAGCCTAAAGAAAGCTTTGATTACCGAAAAAGTCAGGAGACACTGGGTCGTACATCCTGTGATTCAAACTTTAAAAAAAAGGGATTTGGATACCTGTCTATCTGCTTTTCTCTGTGCTCCTCCAGTTTCTATCATCACTTTTCTCGTTAATTGTTTACCAGTCTGTATATGTTTGTGTATTCCAATTCTCTTTTAACTGCCTGTCGCTTCATTACTTTGTGCAGTTGCAGACATCACAGCAGCCAGCTCTGACAGCAATGAAATCAAGGGATCACCTCCCACGACAATTAAAGATTCAGCATATAGTCACGATCGACTTTTGAACTGTCACACGACAAAGAGGACTGAGGCATCAGACAGAGAGCAAAGGAAGCAGACAGAGCAGCAGACAACCAGACAAATCATGTGAAGATAGACGGACAGAAATCCTTTTACTTTGGTTTATTTTATGACTGATCTGTAGTCCAAAAACATATGTCCTTTGTTTTCATCTGATGTCTATGTGTCAACGATGGATGTCAACGTTCACTGTTCAAACAACAAAATCTTATTTTCATGTTGAGCCTGAAAGTTTCTTCATGTCCTTGGAAAATGAGTGTGCAATATTACACGATTCATTAGTAACAATGGAGATCACAATGTCTGACTGACATTTGTAAGCCGCAGCAAAAGCAAATTTAATGTGATAGTACAGCAGAACTACTGTAACGTGTCGGGTTTACAAATATGAACTTTGACACCTGAACTTTTTGAATTATTCAATACCTGGGTAAACATTGACAACATGAGTTTATGGTGTCGATTGCTAGTTTCAAGTCTTCCTCAATACAATATGACGTTCATTTAGGAAACCATCGTCCCATTCAGAGTAAAATTGACCATAAAACAATTTGTCCGAATTAAATTGTAACTTTCTGTCTTTGATTAAAAAATACAGTGATGCTGGAATAATGCGGAATTTGAAAAGTAAATTAATTTCAAAGGCATTTAAAAATAATTCATTCTGCTGTGACGTAAGCACTGCAATGCAACGTTTGCACATTAATTCATCACAGGCAGTCTGTAACAAACAAGAGAACGCAACAGCAGCACAAACACTAATCATCATTACTGAGAGTACACAGAATGAAAGGGGACGATGCTTTTTTTAAATTATTGCGCAGATGCTCTCATTTTCCAGCCATGATCACCACCTTGCACAAAGCACTGGCTTCTGTCTGGCCTCCCACCTCTTGCTCTCCCCACTCATCGCTGTGCTTTTTCTCTCTATCGCCCCTCTCGCTGTTGTTTTCACTGCAAGCTGAACAACATGAGGCATGACGGAAATCACCCGCAGCAGCAGAATAACACCAAATGAAATGCCAAAATAAATACAGATGTGCAGCACACTCAAAAACAACACGTGACAGTGCAGTCTGTGGAACACAAAGATGCATATGCTACACGTAGATGTGCAACCCAGTTGGCAGAAAGAAATATTAGCATTGTACTTTTCTGCAAACCTCAGGATGTTATAAAATACAAATATACGTTTCATATCAGCCTTGAATCACACTTGCAGAAACGCACAATGCCACAACGTTCTTACATAACATTACGTAAAAAGTGTAAAGTCATCGTTTACTTTGGGTTTTACATGGGATATGAACAGCGGTCGTCTGGCTTAAAGTCCCGTGTTTGTTTGACTCATAACCCATCTCTGCCATTCGTGGACTCTCTCACTTGTTACACTTTATTACACCACGAAATTTCCAATAACTGTTGGTCGACATACTATGTCACTTGCTGTGCTTTGCTCCCTGTACTACTTCACTTGCTTCTACTGAATGCAAAAACGTCGACATTCAACATGTCCGTGGTTTGCAGAAACTTACAGCGCAAAGAGAAACACACGCTACTGAA
The DNA here is from genome assembly GCA_028022725.1 of Lycodopsis pacificus. Lineage (NCBI taxonomy): Eukaryota > Metazoa > Chordata > Actinopteri > Perciformes > Zoarcidae > Lycodopsis > Lycodopsis pacificus. The sequence continues at coordinate 15,868,240 of CM051692.1, read as the reverse complement.
CGTATGAATGCCACACTCTTACCTGTATACACACAAAAATCCATGAATTGAAAATGGTTATAAAACATTGTAAAATGTCTTTTCATACAGACACATTCATCAATTTGTGGTTCTTACTTTCTGTTTGTTGTCTGACTGACAGTCCGTTTGGCACCATGAGGATTGATGACTAATCAGCAAGACCGTGGCTCATCAAACCCACACATACACAAACTCATACGCAGACTATAATTGTCAGTGATTGCATTTGAATAGCTGCCCATGCTTCCACTGATTAGCATCGTGGCACAAGTAGCTGCCGGGTCCCTTGTTCCTCAAACCACCAAACCAAATGTCTATAAAAATCTATCTTGACTCAACCTCTGTTTCCAACTTGTCTGCAAAAGGTCAAAAACAGTGTTCATTCTTTGTAAGAGAAAACCTATCTCTTGTATCTGCTTTGCAGTTTATCTTCTTACATTCTCCACAAGGACACGGGTACTTTTGTTTTTGTTGTTGTTGTTTTCCACTCAAAGTGACTGCGGCTACAATTTCTCTGAAGTACATTCAACGTGTTTTATTACCCCAGCATCACCACAAACCACTGATAATTCACTGCAAAGGGAAAAACACATGTCAAAGGTGTGCGTGGGAGAAAAACAACTTATTTTTGTTGCAGAGAAGCTGTCTTTTTGGAGAACTGCAGGTTTCCACAGGGCACCAGTTACAATTGCGGGGCACATTGTGGCCTTTGGCGTGTAAAGATATTATCATGCTGATTGTACAATTATGTAATAAAGCTGTTATCATCCCTGAGAGACACACAGAGCAAAGAGAAAGAAACAAACAGACTGACAGAGAAGAAGGGGAAAGGAAGGGAATTTTCCTCCATTAAAATGCAAAATGCTCCTGATCCTTTGGGAGTGCAAACAAGTGGGGGAGGCGAAGAGAGGAAGAGGGGGAGGAGAAAATGAAATGAGAGGACAGGAGATGATGGGCCGCTTGCGTTGATCAAAGTGTGAATATTCACAGCACTCTCCTCTACAAGATTAAATACTAATTACTCTCAACAGCTGCTCAATGAGCTCGCTAAGACTCATTATCACAATGTACTACATGCGTACCACTTAAGAAACACAGAGCTTCATTGCTAAACAAGACGTCCACCAAGAGGAAATAAAAGCAGCGCCTTCTTGGGTACAATGATTCCTGGAGGAAAGTTAAAAATGTTATTATGGACCATTTGCTGAGACCTTCAGGAGACAGACAGGGCTGTTTTGTTCATTACACAAGTAATGATTTGTCCTGCACATCTCCAGTGATTATGTACCAGTTATTGAAAGTGATAAAGATTGGGATCTAATTCTTCCTTTAGTAATGGGACATAAAGTACAAAACATATCTTGATAGCCTTTGAGTGAAAGCTCATTCCAAAACGATATGGGCTACCAAACAATGTATTTATTTTAATATTAATATATATATGTTATTATTGTATTTTCCATCACAGCTAAATACATATTTTTAGTGAAAAGGATGTCTTTACTTTCTTTATTCAGGAAAATATTGTGTTTTGTGAAACTTAACTCTGACAAAGAGAGGATGCGAACCACAATCTCCTGGGTGAAAGTCCTGTGTGAACACTATCAACACAAAGAAAGCAAATTCTTCATTTCACAAGCGATTCAAACCGCAATCGTCCGGGTGACATCTCTTCTGTCCTATCATCACCTTCAACCTCAGCCCCAGATTGAATTTTGCACATAATTACTACAGACGTTAGAGATCGGTCCTGTCTTCTTTCATCCCTTCTTTCGTGAACACCCGTGTGAATCGACCCTTCTGACCTATGAGGCTGATAACCACATAAATCACATATGTAAAGGGCTGAGAACATTTTAAAGCTATGTGTAGAATTTGAATTTGAATTTCTGACTTTGGTGTGGCCAGTGGGCGGGGAGTTTTTGTTCCAAAACAGAGTCCATCCACAAATCTCAGGAAGCTTTGGTGCTGATCAGAAACAAACTCCCACAGATGCACAGTACTCCAGTATGGTTATTTTGTGCTGCGAGGCAGCACAGATCTTATTTGTTGCCATTTTGGGAACACAAACTATCTCACCAACTAAAGCAGCTGATCCACCATAACCTTGCACAGTATCCTGATGTAGCAGAATCGCCCTACTAACATATACATAACAATAAAAGAGTGTGGCAGATGGTGGGCGAGCATGTAACACAACTGGGTCAGCATGTGGGAGAATGGACCAGACTACACAGCAGAGTGAGACACAGTGCAGCTGGAATAGACGACTGCAGTGGAACCTGCACAATAATGGCCACGCATGTCTGATATACTGAACCAAAGCAAGCTAAAAAGTGCTCAGAAAGTACCTCAGAATCTGCTAAATACTATATTTATTCAGCTAAAGCTCGTCCCCCACTCTTTTCTTTCAGTTATTTTATTCAACTGAATTAGCTGCAGTTTATTCTGCTGTTGTGAGACCATGACTGTGACAAGTATCCCGGGTGCATAATGGGTGGAAAGCAAAGTGTGTGTGTGTGTGTGTGTGTGTGTGTGTGTGTGTGTGTGTGTGTGTGTGTGTGTGTGTGTGTGTGTGTGTGTGTGTGTGTGTGTGTGTGTGTGTGTGTGTGTGTGTGTGTGTGTGTGTGTGTGTGTGTGTTGCTTTTCGTTGGTTGTCTATGTGACTGGCGGTTGAGCAGCATGAGAGTTGACGGCTAATCAGTGCGTCACTTCCTAATGGGCGTAAATGTACACACACACACACACGTACACACACACGCACACACAAATGCACATGAGCACAGCAAGGAGTATAATTATCTGTGATTGCATTTGGATACCCATCCACACTCATGCTGATTAGCAATGTGGCGGAGAAAGACTTGCAGAGCGATCATGGGAGGGAGAAACAGAGAATGAGCAAGGGAGACTTATTAGCTTGCACAGTTGTCTGCATATTGCTATTAATGAGAAATTGTAACCGATTGAAGTGAGTCTGGATCCACTAAATAGCAGCCCGATATATTTGCCAACTGTAAATGAACTGCAACACAGCTCATGCAAGTGTTCAGTTTAACAGATTAGAGCTGTTTTTAAAAATATCCTTCAAGACCGACAGACAGACAAATGGATACATGGATAGATAGACTCTACATGGATAGATAGACTCCACATGGATAGATAGATAATTATCTGTCTTAGTCCATACTTTCTTCTCGGCAGATAGTCAGTAAAGCACAAGTGTTGCTCATGAATTTATTATGATTCCATTCTATCAAGGAAGAAATCAGATATCGGTCCGATTCTTACTCAAAAAGCTGGATTGAGTGTTTGTGACAATGGGCCGATCTGGTATCGTTTGCTATTATTTTAATAAATAACAATTCAGTACATTTATATCTTTGTATTTATGTGTTACATTTTGTTCAAAAAAGTTATAATGCTACATTTAAGTCAAGCTTGATGTTGCCTGAGACCTAAAAGAATAATCCCAGCCACTTCCACACAGTGAGACATATACAGCTTATTAACCGTCCGACATGCAAAAGCCTTATTCTTTCACAGCTGAACCATCTGAACCCTCTGTCTGAGTATAAATTGCTTCATGAATTGAGAAAGATTTGCAATTAAGAGACAGGAGCCGATGTTACAAATATGTCTTTTGATTAAACTGTGTGAACTTGGATATCCTTTAGCAACCAAGCTAGCGAGCTTGATAACTCAAGAGAATGTTCTCCCCCTCACTTCAATGGTTCTCTATTGAGTAGAAATTCCAGATGGGAGTAAACAGCGCAAAGAAATTAGAAAGAAGTTTGAGGAGCTTTTGTGACTGACCTTGCGCTAGCTGGCACGTTAGCTCGCCATTGGGAGCCCCATGCTTTGTGCCTTGCTTGTGCCCCGGAGACGAGGAGGCGGTGGTGGGGATGAACTTGACTGGCCTGCTCAGACCCCTGAACAAATCCCATCCAATTATTAACAGCGATAAATGGATAGATGTTTTGACCATACAGTATATTCCACTTAATATCCATCTACACCTTGTTAATAATAACTCATATGAGGATTTTATTTCAATATGGCAATGTTGGCAGAACTGTGATTTGTTTTAAAGGCCACATTTCACTATTTCCACCCTCAAGATGCTGTTGGCGGATACATCAACAATAGATTTAGCAGGCACTCAAGCGTACAGATGTCCATATTCACCCAAATTAAAACACCAAGCAGATCCTCAGGGTTCACTCTTGAATACGAGAGGCATATTTGTTTTTAGAACGTATCATCGTGGCTGAATTACAGCAAATTATTATAAGCAGATCCTGCACGTAGCATCTCTATGAAAAGATAAACAGTTTTCAACGCAGTCCCTCACGGTCGATTACATGAAAAGACTGAAGATGTCTCGCTCTTTCTATGTGCGCAGATGGGAACAGAGGAGGAGATTGAATGCGTGAGAGGGAGGGAGGGTAGAGGAAGTAGGAGAAAATGGAAGCGGGAGACAGAAAGATGAGAGTGGGCAGGAGATGAGGAAGGAGGGCGGCGGAGATGAGGGAGGGAGAGCAGAAAGCATGCAGTGGGAAGAGGAGAGCAGAGACGAAATGACAGCCTTAATGTGTCTGCATGAGTGACAGCCATATGTGAATATTGCATGTGTGATTAGGGAGCAGAGAGGCTTGTTAACTGGGCCCCTCAATACTGGCAGTACGATGGAAAGGAACAGGGGAAAGGAAGCAGAGAAGGGGAGGGAGGAACCAAAATACTGACAGAACGAGAGCCGAGGGAGGGAGGGAGAGGGGATGGAAAGGAGTTAAGTGAAAGTAAAGGGAAAGAGAAATTACTTGCTCTTTTGTAAGCTGATGCAGCAATACACAATGGAAATCAGAAAAGGCAGCCAAAAACGGAGAGAGACATACAGGAAGTCTGCATCCTGGAACACAACAGTCTTTCAAGGGCCTCTCAGATTGTTTTGCATGTGTTATCCTTCAAATCACTTGCTGTACATCACTGTTGAAGCATTTGTATTATTCTCCCTCTACACCATGACCTTCCATGGCCTCTCCTGTGCCGACAACAAGCAGCTATCCTCGTTATACTCCCCTGTCTGACTCTCCGGTCGAGACACGCAACGCTGCCTACCTGTCAGATATCTCAGAGCCGATGTCGAGGCACCACCTAAAGCTCAACTTGGACAAGACTGAGACTGAGCTTGTGTTGCTTCATGGGAAAGGATGAGCCCTATCTATCACCATTGACAATACTGTGATGCTATATATACAGTATATATATGGCCTTCAGCAGACAAATGTACACTCTCAGTTGTTGATTTTATCACCAAATTTTAAGAAATGCGCTCTAGTTCGAACTGCATTAGGGACAAAAATAGGAATGAAAAATGTCAACTCTGCAATAATGTAAATAATATACAATTCATAGTTAACTTGCTAAAACATGCAAAACCATTAGTATTTTCCTTAAATTGGTTGCTTTGTAGAGGTTTTCTGACAGTAATTTCGACTTTATCCAATAGGCCCGGATTTTAATTCTCACTAATTGCCACTAATTGTTTGCCAACAGTAAACAAACGAACAAACACTTATGGAGTTTTGCGAAACTGTCATGACTGGCACAATATCCAAGTATCATATTCTTATTATTGTTTTCATTGTTTGCAGGATCTTCGACAACTTTTTGGCATGTTTCGTGTTTTTGTTTGCGGCATCTCAAACTTGTTTTTGGCAACGTGGAGTTTTTTCTCAGCACTCTGGACTGGTTTCTGGCAGTGCTGTAGCTGTGAACGGGCAGTGCTGGACCATGCTAATCGAAAGCGGCTGCGTGCCCGTTTTGCCACCATGTCACATATCGACAGAGCAGCGGAAACTTTCTCAACTCCAAATTCTTGCTGCAGGACATTTTCTGGCAGAAGGAATTAGCTGTCCAAGCCAGACATACATGCACACACACACACACAAACACGAACAACACACAGACCCACACTCTCATACACACACGCAGTGGAACGGACACTCACAAGTGCAAAAACATGTGAGCGGATAGGACAAATGAGAGACAGACTTAGTGGGGGTGGGTGGTTTAGGTGTGAACATGTAAATGACAGGCATATGGACAAGAATAACCAGCCAATGTGTGTCTCCCTTTTTCATGTCCTCATTTCTATGAATAACAGATGGTAAGACTTAATACACATGTGCTCCTTGTTTAGACCTTTCAGTTGTTTCGAGTCCCAGAGTGATAAACTTTGACCATCACATCCATTTCATTCATACTTTCTCCATTTTACTCTTTTCTCTATGGTTGTTAATTCGTTCAATTACTTTAATGTGTATGGATGTGGCTCTATGGGCTTTCTTCTCACTGTTACACTTAGTTTAATCTATCCTCTGTGCTTCTGTAGTCTCTGTTGTAAATGTCAAAGCAATGCTTTAGCTGAACTGAAACAATCTCCAGTGGCCAGTGTGGAAATTAAATCAACGTTTTAACTACACAGAGTTTCCCTCGAAGGTTTTACAGGCCGGAGCTCACTTTAGCATATAGTTCACGAACATAACCATTATTAGAAATGAGAAATGGAGACCCTTCAGCTGTTTAAATCAGGCTGTAACCTCGTATGTGGAAGTGTGTTAAACCTGCATTCTTTCCGACGGCCATCAGGAGGCAACTCCTCTGGTTGCCAAAAGAAGTCAGATTACATTAAAGTTAATGAGAAAATTACTCTCCTTCTCACTTGATTTATTACCTCAGTAAACATTGTAAACATGGGTTTATGGTTTCAATCGATAGTTTCAAGTCTTCTTCAATACAACATGATGTTGATTTCGTAAATTATGCCCAAAGTGATGGGTATTTTTGTATTTTCTCTGACAAATAGTAAAAGAAAACTTGAATTTTTTACTCAAACCCAAAGTAAACTTTTCTGCGGCTGGGGTGGTGAATAGGTTAACTGTGTCTTATTTTTCACATGTGCCCCAAAGTAAAATATTTGATGATTTGACTGGGAAGTTGACCCGCCATTGGTCTTCCTCATCCTCGAGCAGTCTCTGTGAACACACAACCTGGGAGATGTGGCTGGGCACTGACAGATGTACGAGCTGCATCACACGGTGGTTGGCAAACGTAAAGCAGCCACCGGGATCACATTAACCCCCTGAACAAACACTCACACATGCACAGCGAAACCTAAGCCTTGATCACACTCCAGGACGGACGTGGACAGCTGCAGACTTGTTTGCCGACAGCTGATGTGCACATGCTTCACGTGTATGCGTACGCAGACACGTTCTACACGCGCACACAAGAAGACATGATGGCGACTGCCTGATCAAGCGGAAAAGTCTCTTTGTTTGTCGCTTTTTTCTGTAAAAGCCAGAAATCAGTGGAACACAGTGCATGTCTAATGATGCTGATGATGATTAGCACTTTATAAATTTAGAATTCTGTTGAAAGTTGCTCATCTCTGTGCTCACTAACCTTGAATTCTATGATATGGTCTTCATGACCTGCTTTTATCTGACAAGCATTCATTTATGATGCTGCATTGTGTGTTTTCTGTGTTCTTTTTTTGTGTAACGTCGTCATATCTCTTTACTCTGTACTGTTTTCTGATGGTGTTTTCTTTATTGTTACCTGCCAAGAGACAACAGATGCAAAGTGGTTTAACGGTATAATCTGGTACGATGCATTAAATGGTGACATTTATGTTTTAATGTGGACAGTCCACCCCTAAATTGTGGGCTGCATGCGAGGCAAGGAGTCTATGCGGACCCTTAAGGAGTCTATGCGGACCCTTAAAAACTTTATTTCAGTCATGATATACATAAAAGTACATGAAAACAATACATGACCTCTGCATTTAACCCATGCATGAGGAGTGGGTTGCTGTGAAGCACCCAGAGAGCAGCTCGTGGTTCAGTTTCTCACGAAAGCACATTGGTCATGGGAGGTAATGAAAGTATAAGCTCTCACTACACAAAGTTGAATCGTTGTTGTCACTTTGTCGTCAGAGAAAGATAACACAGTATACAGCCATCCACCTCCACATCTTCACTTTTAACTGATGTGTTTCTCATTACTCCCTGCACTGGCACTGAAGAATGTCATGAAACATAAATCACTCATTGGTAATTGCATGTACTCTGTATCAGGCTTGGCTGGATATACACACATTAAAGTGCGCACAAAGAGAGATAGCACACAACGTTCTCTTGGTGTACACAAACTTGTTTTTGAAGCAAAAGAGGACATTGCATTGACTTATATTATTTCCTTGGAGTGGAACCTTTACCATAGTTACAATGTGCTTAATGGAAACCCCTGACTAAAAAAAGAAGCTGTTACCCGTAGATTTAACGGTCTTCCTTTCGGAGACTTGGTTTTCATCCCCATAATGACTGTAAACATATTTTTGTCCCTTTTCCCAACAAGATTAATAAAAGTACATGCACACACACTTGAGTCGAACCCTCTGCCTTGTCATGATACTAAGTTAACCTTGTGGGGGCCACATTTGTGTCCCAATATGGGAATTGAGTCCACAAAATATGACTGGAAACAGACTTTAGTCCCCATAATGTGATGAATACACACATGCAAACACACACGTGATCCTCCTGCCAGAAATCCCATCTTCCTCACAGGCTGCTCTGTTGTGTGCTGGCTCTCATAAACCATTTTTGCATTTTGCTTCATTGAAAGCTAATGAAGTGGGGTTAACATGATGTTTCATGCTAAGGTGCATCTTTTTAGATGCAAAGGCCAGAGAACATATCAAGATTATTCCAGATGACAAATACCTTTTACCGTATTCGTTGTGCTGTTCAAGGAACACACGCATGTCATTTCTTTTGTGAGGCTTCGATCAGTCTCGTGTTTTGTGTTTTACAGGAGAAAATGGGGCGCTAAAAGAGGGAGGGGTCGCCCTCAGGTTTTCTACGTAGACTGAATGTTGCTTGAATAAAATTTACATTATTATATTTTTTCTCTTTTTTGTAAGCAGATAAAAAGATCATTCCAGGTTATTACAATATATGAAAATAAATGCACATTTCCTCAATAATTTGCCACAGTATTTCTGTTGTGACTCTTTCAATCATTTTATGATTTATTCATTGGAAACCCTGAATTGCCATGCTCTTGCACAAACATCAAATAAGCAGATGTATTTATTTCGTCCACAAATGCCCACCAAAGATACAACAACAAAAAGACTGACTGCAGTATTGAAACTTTCATTGTATCTGCATCAAACTCCACTCAACAGATGGCAGAAGCTACTGCTCTGGCAACTTTGGGACATATCTTCAATGAGTGAGACTTTTATTGCATTTTGTCTCTGAAATTAGCCGTCTGGTCAAACAGCATTTCAGTGTTGAGAAGCGGCATTATGAGCTTTGACAAGAGGCGTCAGCATTGAGAAATGCTTCTTACCAACTGTGGCAAAACTAAATAAATACAATTATGATTCACTCATGAAGCTTTATAAATGTTTATTGTGTTTACAAAGCATGTTCATGCCTGGCAAGTGTTGTAATGTAAGCTAGAAAGCTTAAAACATTTAAAAAGGGTGTAACCAACAGTGCATGTTTATGCTTTGCGATTTAATATACTATAAACTTACTATAAATGTTAAACCCTAAGTCATGGCCTTATACTGGATTTCATGTGACATACACATCAATCTTCCTTTTGCTAATTCACAAAAAATACAAATACAAATTTGTTTCAGCATGATTCAGCAATGAACTGTATCACATGACACCTATTGTGTTCAATATTCAAGTCAACTGCGAATTTGAGTGTTCAAATGGAGCTCTTGCAAGACTCTGATGGATAACATCAACTATGATTTGACATTTCCAAGTAAAATTTGAGATGCGGTAAAGGTTTGGGAGCCCTTTTCCAGGAAGTGAGACAGATAAACATATATTTATATATATATTTACAAAGAGAGAGGAAGCAGTAGAGCACAGAGAGAAAGATATCGGCGCAGGGAAAAGAAAAGGACAAACAGTTATATAGAAGTGCTTTAAGGAGCTTATCACTCATATGATAGTCATCATTCAATTTGATTGGTTGGCAGA